>JANPYM010000013.1:552407-657898 GCA_025890175.1 Ciborinia camelliae
CTAGCCCTGTTCCCCACACCCCCCCTCCCCCCCCTTCTCTTCATCATCATCATGAAAGAGCCCTAATGACCCGTCAGCTTCCCCTTCAAACCCCCCCAACAAACTCTTCCTCTTCTCCTTTTTCTCCTCCACCTTTTCACTCCCCGTTGGCATCGATGTCGGATCCACATTTCCAGCCGGCGAAGTACCATCTGGAGACTTGGGATGCCCTGCAACCTTAACCTCATCATGTAGACTTTCTTGTTGCGTGGACACTTTGGACAGGCTGAGATCGGCTGGTCCGTCATGGTTGATGTTTGCATCTAATTGGTTTGCGGGGGCAGTTTTGGTTGCATGTGGTCCTGCTGTTCCATTTGCTAGGACTTCGTCGATTGGTCCGGTTAATGGTAATTTTGTTGGGCCATCTGGGGCTGTGTGGAAAGTTTCTAATTCTGGTCGAATGTTGGAGACTAATTCACCATTTTGAATAAAGAGCTCTTCCTTTGCGACTTTTTGAGTTACAGAATCGGTTCCGGTAGTCGTGGTTACGACCGAGGGTGGTGCGGTGGGTCCTTCAAGTAATTCTGATCCAATAGGCAATGTGGTCCCTGGGGTGGCATCTTGGGCAATTGTTCCCTTATGGTCGTTGTCTCTGATGGTCTTCTTGACAGTACAAACTTCTTCTCTCCTCTCCTCCTGTTCCTTACTTCCGACTGCGATAGCTTGAATAGACTCATGATCTTTCGTATTTTCCCAGTACATGGGTCCGGCCGGAAATTTCGGAGAGCCAGCTCCATTATTCCAGGTGGTAACCGCTTCCATGGCTGGATCTAAGGTAGGCAAATCCCCAAACTCGAATTCTAATTCACCACCATACTTCTTGGGGATGTTTCTAGGCTCGATAAAAGATTCTAAAGTTGACTTCACATCATTGTGGCTAATGATGAAGATTTTGGATGTGGTTATTGGATCGAACCACTTTTTGATCCAACCCCAAACCGTAGGGAAGAAACTTGGAGCACCAATGACCTTACGGCAAGAGTTAGTAGGTTTACAGAGCTTGACCCTAATATATGACTTACAAATATGCGATCAAGAGTCTCTGGGTAATGAGCTGTAGCCAAAGTACTTGCATCTTGCATATGCGTCCTTAGATTCCAAAATTGTTTCAACCCAACTCCAGAAATATCAACAATGTTATTGCTTTGTGTGATTGGTGTGAGGGGGTGGTCTCTATCCGTAAGAACTGTACATAATGGCATAACAAATCGTGTGAGGTTTTCGTATAAAGCAAACAACCGTAAAAACTTCCCGTGGATGTGGCCATCTTTCTTGGTTTTTGTATGTGTATCAACAGCGGACTTCTCATATGCTGACATTCGTTTGCTAGTTAGATATGCTACTTCGAAAACGTATACAGGGATACCACGTCGGTCACGTCGTCCTGTCCATTGTGGGTACTATATCCAAATGATTAGGAGGGGTATGAGAAGGAGTTGCGCATAAGGAACTTTACAAGTCTGCGAGTCTCTTCGTATTGTTCTAAATCGATAGTCTCATACAATTGATCTAATTCGTTCTCTTTTCTCCATTCCTCTGTCTCCGAAAATTGTTTAAACGCATCAGGTACAACGAACCGGCGCGCCCGGAGAAATCGTCTAATCAGTCATCAGAATGCGTCCATGGAAGAATATTGAACGGGAACGTACAGAAGTGTAGCATCATCGTGTGATGCTGGCTCATCACTTCCATGTTCAGGCTTGTACAAACCCTTCTCCGCGCATAAGACCTTGAAGTTGTTCAAAGCGGCTTCTTCCTCTACTGAAAGATGACCAAGATGACCTTGCGGAAATCCATACTCTATCACAGCTGATTGCACTCTATGAGCAGGTCCTGAAGACATGATTGTAAAGATACTCAATAAAAAAACTCAGGCACCAAAAACAAACCAAAAAAAGAAGGGAAAGGGAAGTATTAGGTAGTAGAAGTTGTAAGCCGCGAAAGAAATATATTTCGGTGTATGGCTTTCGGCGATTTGAGCGGGTCCGTCGGACCCCTCGTCATCCCAACTTCTTTCTAAATGTCAATGGTTGGTTGGTTGGTTGGTCATATAATAAAGTAGATACCTACCTAGGTAGGTAGGTAATTGAATTTTCTGGCTAATAATTCAATAATCAATTACCACAAACTGGGGCACGTAGCTGTAGGTCGCTGTAGGTCGCTGACAATATGGGAAGAGATAGAAAAATTGAGTGAGGATTTCATGAGTTGTGGACTTTCCATATATGTATGATATTACCCTCCCTTCCGTACCTTCCGTACGTTCCGTACCTAGGTAGTTGGTTGGCTGCTAATTATGTCATCGGCAGATGGTACCTTATGAGCCGAAAATTGAAGTGTTAATCGGGTATAGCCGTTCTTCTAGACATGACCATACAGTAATAGCATTCTCATCCATTAGATCCGGACGGAGTAGAGAGACACAGAGAGAGATGTGAGATGAGAAAAAGTGCTTCTCGAAATCATGAAAGAAGTGTTTTATTATTTAACATCGGCCCCCCCTTCTTGTATTTATAATATTCTATACTAGCTGACAAATGACGTCGGAAAATCATTGATTATGACATTATGACATACATGCCATCCATTCATTATACACGTCCCGTCTAAAGAAACCTCACCATTATAGTAATAATCTGCAGGTAAACATCACGCGGATAACCCCGCGAAAAGTTTAAAAAAAAAAGACACTGCGCAGCGTAACCTCAAAATCACTACGAGAGCAGAGCCTCACCCCACTTCCAATAATAAGTTGCGCCATTATTCAGAAGACGTTCTCTTCTTCATAGTACAAATATTTCATTATTATTCATGATCTCCCGTTTCTCACAATTGGCTAGACATCTTTCTCGTCCCTTGCCAAATTCCCTTCATAAGTCCGCTGCCGCTTCTGCATTTTCGAATAGAATCATGACATCATCATCTGCGGACGAGCGTAACTCGAGGACGATTCATACGGCGGCATGTTTGATTATTGGGGATGAAGTACTTGGGGGAAAGGTCGGTGTTCCTTTGTAGTCGATGCTGCTTGGGGGTTTCTGGAGATGATGGCTAATGTGTGGTTCTGTACAGACTGTCGATGTAGGTCCGAAGGATATATGCGAGAGATAAATTATGTGTTGATGGGAATTGGCAGACAAATTCGGCATATTTGGCAAAGTTCTGCTTCAAACACGGAATAGTAAGATACCCAAGACAACAAGCAAGCTTAGGGGGGGAGGTTTTGACTGGCGAATAGAACTTGAAGCGCGTCGAGGTTATTGCAGATGATGAGGATGAAATCATTGAAGCTGTTAGGCGCATGTCAAGCAACTATGATTTCATAGTAACATCTGGTGGAATCGGTCCAACGTGCGCTTTAAAACCAGAGATACATACCTCGACTAACGGGAATCAGGCACGATGACATTACATACCAATCCATCGGTAAAGCATTCGGACTTAAATTGAAGCTTCACCAAGAAGCTTATGAGAAGATGAAAAGACTCTCCAAACCCCATCCATCTCAACCAAACTTCAACTGGGATGAAGATTCCCCCGCAAAGAAAGCCAAACTTCGTATGGTTGAGTTACCATTAGATGAATCTCGAGATTTGTCAAAACAGGTTATATTCCCATGTGAAGATCTTTGGGTTCCAGTCGCTTGTATCAATGGCAATATACACATCTTACCGGGTGTTCCCAGGTTGTTTGAGAGATTGTTGGAGGGGTTGAAGCCATCTTTACTTCCTCGATTGACAGATCCTGAAGGCAAGGGTATCTGTAGAATAATGATCTCTACTCCGATGTCAGAAAGTGCTGTGGCGCCATATCTTACAGAGCTCGCTGCGAAGGTAGAATCAAAGGGGATCAAGGTGGGAAGTTATCCTAGATGGGGAAAGGCACACAATACCGTCACATTAGTTGGAAGGTAGATATAACCCCCGGGTTCCAATGACGATCACTGACAATGAGATAGGGACCAGGAATATTTAGAGAGTTTAATTGCTGAGGTGGAGAAGAATGTTGATGGACGTCGTGTCTCGGTAGAAGGAGAAGATGATGTCGAAGGCGAACACAAGGAGTGCGATCTTACTTAAGTTATTCTCTTCCTTTCGAACATCTTCCCTAACCATCTTTAGAACATCTCAATAAGGAGGATTTCCTTGGTTCGATTCAAGCTTTGCCTTTTTCCCTTTCCCCTCATCTCTTGGGATTTCCATCAAAGATTTATTGGCTCAGGGACCGGTAGTCTGTAGAAGAGCCATCAGAATCCGAGAAACAATCAATTGATTGCATTAATACCGTTAAGATTCAAGCCCCCCCTAAAGTCCAACTTCAGGCCCGGGGCAAACCCAAATGTAAATCCTGTAGTATAAATCTCAACCGTGCGCCATGCATGCTATCTTCATCGATGGAATGAATCACGGATGATTAAAATTCAGGGGAAATCTAATAAAAGGCACGACCGCACAGCACTGTGCTCACATGCTAGGTACCAAACGATGCATCAATCAATTTCTCGTAGACCCATCCAATTCCATATTTCAATATCAAATCTCTTGTCGATCCAAATCATAGATACCCAGTGATTCATTTTGCGCATCTCGTCAATTACCGGTAGGTATTGGGTATTGGTATTGGTATTGGTATTGGTATTGGTATTGTTGGGTTGGATTTTTATTAGTCGGTTGGTTGGGGGTGGGGGGGGTGCTGGTGCTGGTGGATGTGGATTTTGTTGTATAATTACCTAGGTAGGTAATTTGTATAATTAGGTAGGTAGGTAGGTAGGTAGGTAGGTAGGTAGGTATTGGTCACTAAGGTTTGTGTGATTAATTTTTGTTTAGGTGCTATATATTCTCTATGTACCTACCTAGCTATAGGCTATGTATGATTAGGTATGGTTATTATTGTTATTGTGATGGTGATTGTGATTGTGATTATGACTTTGATTATGATGGTGACTTTGATTAATTCCTCTTTTGAGTCTTTTGAGTCTCTTCGGAGATTAGGTAGGTAGATACGGTAGATAGGTTAGGTCATGGCTAATTGCCAATTGTTAATTGCTTCTAGAAGAAGAAGAAGAAGAAGAAGAAGGAGAAAATGGAATTGAGATTCAGATTGAGATTGATTAGGGAATTTTGGATATGGGATTCTGGAAATTTGGAAGGGGGATCTAAATATGTATACTAATAAATTCTTAAAGAATATTATAATTTGGGTGAGGAGGGGAAGACTGTAGGTGAGGCGGGATAATCGAGATTATAGGTAGGTACCTGGTACCTAAGGTTGGAAAAATTCGACGGTCCGGAGCTGGAGGTTATAATTTATTGTAGGTAGGTAGGTACCTAGATAGGTGTTTACCTATTGTTATGGTATCTAAGGTAGGCATTTCTTGGAGTCTTGGAGTCTTGGGAGAGAAGACAAAAGATACTAGATACCTAGGTACATTTGCTATTGTATAGTAGGTAGATACCTAGGTATAAATCATTTCTTGAAAATCTTTTTCTAGGTAGGTACTGAGTCTGTATAATATCTTCCTGTACCTACCTTACCTACCAGAACCTATATAATAGGTACCTATTGGTGGGGATGGAAGTTTAGGTTTGGGATACATACCTTGATGGATATTCATAATTATACTGAGAGGTATCAATTATTGTATCAAATCCTAATCGTTCATTCATTCATAGCTCCCATAAAATAAAATACCTCGGGTTTGGAACAATACCTACAAAACAAACTACAACGCTTCCAATCTTCCATATGGAAACGTAAACCCAATTCACATCACTATCCCTTATAGTACAATACCAACTAGCTACCGAGATTCTATTCTACCTACTCTCAGATCTCTTCTAGAAAATCAAAGGAAGGGAAATGGAAGGGAAGAGAAGGAGAGGAAACGGAAGGGAAGGGAAGGGGAGGGCAAAATTAACTCTTGAAACATGCTAATTTATGTACAGTACCTAATCTAATGGTTACGCTGTGATGGAGAAAATTGGTCTGTTCTGGTCTGATTGGACTGCTTGCTTGCTTTTGTACCCCTGAATATACCTAGCTAGGTAGGCCGATACTGTACTCCGTAGTAGGTATTCAATACTTATATGCTTATTTTTGTGTAAGTACCTAGGTAAGTTATTACTATATATTGAACTGTGGCATATGGGCAGTTAGATACAGGTATCAGAAGTAAAGCTTGGGTAGGTGTCGATGTTTGTATATACATCCATTTATACAGAGTGTCTATTGATCTGATACGGAAACAGACTGATACCTAGGTACCCGCGTATGATATAATCTGATTAAGAGCTTAAGCTATCCATGCGATCTGAAAGTGGGTAGGTTGTACCTACCCAGTAGGTACCTACAGTAGTTTACCATCTCGCGGCACGAGCGCGGTAGGCAAGACAAGACAAATTAAATCCCGTCATCATCCTCCCAATGCTCACATGTTGCGGCGCGATTAGGTGGACAGTTTGTCTTTTCATTTATATCATGAGGTAGTGTGGTCACTGGTGTGACGATATCATACCTACCTGCTCCTTGTGGGATTTGTTTTTCAGCCACTGATTGGTGTGTATCGACTTTCAACTTGCAAGTTTCAACGGTATGGTACGCCAAGCTAGGCACGCCTTTCCCTGACCGGGTCTAGATGGGGTGAGGGGGTTTTACACCGGGGATGAATGGGGAATGGTTTGGATTTTGGGATTTGGGATTGGGATTTGGGATTGGGATTGGGAAATTGGGATTTGGAAATTGGGATTGGATGGGAGAGTGGTTTTTGGATGGATGGATAGATGGATGGATGGGATGGGAGAGTGGTTGGATATATACCGGAGTAGATGATGGGTTAATGTTTATGAAATGTGTGTATAGGGGATTTGCATGGATGTTGCAGTTTATACTGGATCAAGTTCTCGCTTTTAGAAGTATCGAGACGGGAATCTCAATGAATGAATACCTCTCAATCCATCAATAAAAGTATCAATATATTTGTATGCTCCGTACTACTATGTATGTGGATAGCAGTGACGATATCAAATAAGCCATCATAAGTCACAACTACTCGACCTACGTATTTCCAATTCATTTCTTCATTTCTTCATTTCTCTTATTTTCTCCATTCGGATTATTCGGATTATTCCAATCAAATAATATCCAATATTTAATATCAATATCATCAGCCATATTCAAAAAATATCCACTTTCAAAGTAACCGGTAAGCACTCTCACTCGATGAACTGATGGTCTATAATTTAACTCCATTCGCGATTTCGGTTATGCAACTACTCTTATTATTGACCCTTTACTACTCTCCCAGGACCCAGGACCCATACTCCCCGGCCCCAATTTATTCCTTTTTATTTACGGAAGACCAGTAACAAGCTCTGATATTATTGATTGAAATTTGAATCGTTGAAGCCTTTCTCCATTCTTAGCCTCTTCCTTAGCATTTGTGAGGTCTGACCCTGACCGTCTGTTCATCGACTGCCCCATTATTATTATACTCTTACGCTCTCCTAGCTTGCCTTGACTTGACTAGACGTGCCCTGGGTAACTAGGTTGAAGGGGAAGGGGAAAGGGAAGGGTTCAACAGGTAACAGGTTCCCGCGTTAAACTTTCTCTGGAGAATACCTAATCCCGTCTGCATTTGTTTACTACTTGCATTAAGCTTGTAACCCGAATATCTTGACCGGAACCTGAAGCTGAACTTAAACTTGAAATGTATGTACTTCATACTTCACACTCCAGACACCTTACATTTCACATTTCACATTTCACACTTCACACCATCACAGCTTCGCAGCTTCACTTCAACTTCACTTCCTCTCTTCTAAGCATCCATACCTACCTACTCATAATCTCATAATACCTACCTACCCTTACCTACTCCGTACTACCGTAGGGACCTAAAAACTTTAATCACCGACCTTACAAATTCCCCCCTTCCCCCCCTACCACTCTTCACTCTAGGGTTCCAATTTCCAAAGCAGAGAGAGACAACATTTGTCGCTGGTATATTTACAATAATCATCTCGTTTTATTATTATTTATTCCATTCATAATTGTAACTTGTACTTCCAGCCATCTGCTATCCCCCGTGAAGTAGAATCTACAGTATCAAACTACCGTGCCATACTCAATCTTGCACGGCTCAATACAACACCCTCCAGTCTCCATCTCCATCTCCTTCGTCACTCGAACGTCACCTTGTTCAACCTTCACATCATCCATAATCCATAATCCATATATACCTATCTACTTATTCATAAAAAGGAAACATAAACAAAACCAAAAACGAAAAAAGCACGATCCTTCCTCTGTGCACAATCTTGTTTTTCGTTCATTAAGGGAATAAGAAAGGATCAAGGTTTCTTTGTCCGAGCGATCATCCTCTCCTCATCTAACCTACCCTCATCAACATTCTTTTCGTATACCCATTATCTCATCTTATCGAGAAGAAACACCACTCCAAATCATCAACTTCATTCAACTTGCTGAAACTCAGACTGGTCTGATCGGATCTGAAGAAGCGAAAAGGAGATTTAACCTTAAGTGAATAGAAAGAGAGAAGAGAGACAAGGGTCGCAGAAGAAAAGAAGAGACAAGAGGAAAGGGAAGAGAAATCACTCCATCCATCCATCCATCCATTCATTCACTTCAATTCAATTCGATTCGATTCAATCAATTCAATCCAATTCACCCAAAGAATTTATTCGCCTGTCCGGTACTTTTTTATCTGTTACCTTACCAATTCAATAACGGACCTGTACAAATTTCCAATTATCTTCCGTTCCGTCATCGGTTTAATTCTTTCATCAATTTCTCCCATATTCAACAAACCTTCAACCTTCCAACCTTCCAACCTTTCACCTATCTGCTTGCCAGATCGCGCAAAAGAACAATACAATAAACCAACTTCGATAATCGATACGATAACTTGACCACCACGTCTTTTGTTTCTCCTTCATACAAAATCCAAAATCTAGGATTCATCCTTCTATCTATCTCCTTTACCGTTTCGTTTCACTGTACCGTCAACCGATTCAATAGCTATCGAACCATCAATTTCTCGATTTCTATCAAACACTTCCTATCAACACGACCTTCAAAACAACCTTTTTTACAGGGACGACACCTTGTCACACAATCCATATTTCAAATACATAACTTTTACTTCATATTTCGACATCGATAAGCACTCAAAGCTTTTCTTTAGGGCATTTCAGTTGATGATAACTGCATAAATTCATTTTAATCATTAAAGATGGCTTCAAAGGTAAGTAACGATCTTATATTTCATTCCTATCTTCTGGCAAATAGCTTGATGGTTACGGTATCAATTGACTGACTTGAGCTTCTTTGTGATAGTTTTTAAGAGAATATAAGCTGGTGGTAGTAGGTGGTGGTGGTGTCGGAAAATCTTGTTTGACAATTCAATTGATTCAAAGTCATTTCGTCGATGAATATGATCCTACAATTGAAGGTAAGATATCCATTTTCCATCTCCCATATTCTCTAATCTCATTATCGCGTGGCTTGGCTAACATATTCTTTCTCCTATCATCAGATTCCTATCGTAAGCAGTGCGTTATCGATGAAGAAGTCGCGCTACTGGATGTCCTCGATACCGCTGGTCAAGAAGAATACTCTGCGATGAGAGAACAATATATGCGTACGGGAGAGGGTTTCTTATTGGTATACAGCATTACCAGCAGACAAAGTTTCGAGGAAATCATGACGTTTCAACAACAAATCTTGAGGGTTAAGGATAAGGACTATTTCCCCATTATTGTCGTTGGTAACAAGTGTGATTTGGAGGGTGAGAGACAAGTTTCAAAACAAGGTATGTCCAATCATGGAAGAATTATTTCATGAAATCCGATGTCGCAGGTCACCGCATAAAGAATAAAGAATTTGAACTAATTGTTATGGAATAGAGGGTCAACAATTGGCAGATAACTTTGGATGCAAATTCATCGAGACCTCGGCGAAGTCAAGAATCAATGTCGATAATGCTTTCTACGATATCGTCCGCGAAATCAGACGTTACAACAAGGAAATGGCAGGTTACACAGCTGGTGGTGCTGGTGCGAATAATGGTGGACCACAAGGAAAGATGGAAGTTAGTGAGGGTGAGAAGGAAGGTGGATGTTGTTGTCTTATCATGTAAGGGTTGACGTGATAGAGATGTGGATGAAGGGAGATAGATGTTGGGGGATTTATGGGTGGACTATTGGCGTATATTCTGGTACCTGGAGACGATGAATGTTGCGACATTTGGGAAAGAAAGATACCAAACCAATTTTATAGCGGATGGATGGACGTACGATAGTGGATCTTTGAGGATACGATGGATATTGGCATGGGATAGCATGGATGGCATTTGACAGATAAAAGATGATGGTAATTTTTTTGGGCTCTTCGGCCTGCTGTACACACACTGGCAATGGAGCAAAATCTTCGTTTGTATACGAAGGAAAATGGAAGGTGGGTAGAGGAAGGGAAGGGAAGGGAAGGGAGGGACTCGAGGGGGCTCACCAATACTTCCTTCGGCTTGTTCCTTCCTTCCCATTACATATTCTGAAGGATACATGGTTGTTTATTTGTGTGGAGGGTGGCTGGATGCATGCATGCATAGATGGATGGGATGGGATGGGAAAAGAGAGGAAAGGGGAGGGAGAAGGGAGTGGAGGGAATGGAGGGTGTGGAGGGCGGGAGATATTCTAAGTTCGGCCTCTTTTTTTTTTCTAATGATACTCCTTTTTAAATGTTATCGGACGTCTTCTTTTCTTTTCTTTTCTTTTCTTCGTGGGTCGATAAACATTGTGTGTGTGTGTGTGCGTAGGTTTGTATGTATTATTAGTGGGTATGTGTGTGTATATTGGAAGTCAAGGTGAGAAATAAAATGAAGTGTGAGAAATGAAGTGAAGTGTGAATGAAGAATGAGAAGTGAGAAGTGGTGGTGTGTGAATAGGGGGGATGGATAGAGATATAGGGATAGGGATAGGGCTTTGGTGTTGGTGTTGGTGTTGGTGTTGATAGGGATGGGAATGAGATTGGGGTTGGAAGGGAGATGAGGTTCATCAGGATGAGGTAGTTGGTTGTATAGGTAGTTCATTCATTCGTGTTGTAGGCTGGTGGATATAGCTGGGTTAGGGGTAAGGTAGGGAAATGATTCAAGTGAACATCGAAGTTGAACTTCATGGAAGGAGTACGAGTACAAGAGGCGGGTAACTTCCTAGGTTGGATTGTTTGGATCAATTGGATCGGTATCACAGTCTTGATCCCCACCATTGAATTATTCTTTGGCCTTCGTCTTTCAATGTTTTTTGAACTTGTAATAATTCCCTAAATCATATTACACAAACAATTTGTATACTAGGTATATATTAAACATTCCAATTATTGCTAATGCTACTCCTTAATAACCTACAACCTTCGACTCACTCGTATATCTTTAGCTAGGTATATACAACTTCTTTACAACAACAACATGCCCACATGTCCGTCTTATCACCAAGGGGGTTTTTATCACACCCATTACACTTAGTATACCCTCTTCTCACCATCCAATTCTTCACGGTGAGAGCTCTTTCCGTTACATCGTCACAAGCTTCTTCGCGATGCCTATCGCACAACCATGACTTTCTCAGTTGAGATGTACAGAGACAGTAGTCTTTTCTGAAATCCGATTTCGCTCTTGATCTTACGCTCCGTGTTCGTGGTCTTTGTTCTGCTGCACAGTCCTCACAGTAATATAACTTGGTGTATTCAATAATATTATTTTGTGCCCAGGCTACTCGTTCATTCTGCTCCTGGTGGCAAGGCACACAAGTATACCACTCACCACCTTCGACGCCATGTTGGAGGTAATCGCAATGTTTTGCCGGGGATTTAAAGCAGATATGGATTCCCTTTGGAATTCCCTTGGGTTCGTCACAGTGTTTGGATTTCTGTATGCCTTTCTTATCTTGCTTCCATTCTCGTCTATAGTCCATTAGAGGCATCCCTTTGAACGATGGATCTGGATCTGGATCGCTTAGGGGGGCGGCTATGTCTAACGCTGACCCCGCTTGATGTCGGTCTAATTCTGCAAAAATATCCTCCAAGTTTGCACCCGCCTCATACGGGTTTTCAACACTGTATTGGGGTGCTACCCCGGTAAAATCATAATCCATGCCCTGTCCTGCAAAGGTTCTATCTCCATAGTATGCCACGTCGCCAAATGGCTCGGCTGTGGATTCAGGGGCAGGATCCGTTGGTGCAAGACTGTTATAAGACGTGTCATTTTCTACAACGGTAGCTAAACGATTGTATGACGGACCGCCTTGTACTGGTTGTAAAGGTTGCGCAGTGTAACCTCTATTTTCGAAGTCCTGTCGAAAAAAGGAAGTTCGCTGCCCGGTCTCCATTGAATCTTGTATTGCAGTTGAGCTGTGATTCATCATGGGGCCGAGATTCATATTTCTAATTGCGTCTCCTGCTGCCTGAGGTGTTCTGACCAAATTATCCCATTGAATATCAACAACATCATCGATATTTCCCAGCGCAGATTCCCAGTCCATTTCATCATCTACTGGTTTTGGATAGTCGTGTTCTCTATATTTTGAGAGAAATGAGACTGAACTGCACATGTCTTCTGTACCATTGAGCTTACAAGTTCCACATGGTCGTTCCCCATCGCAAGGCCTTGATTGATCTTTACAAGGTTTACATGTCTTATTGGAGGAGTAACTTGATATCTCAGGGCTTGCGCTTCTCCTACGCGCCTGGCCCCGAGTATTGTATCTCTTTGGTCGTTGGTTGAACTGCGCTCTTTTCTTTCTCAAGAGGCTTGCCCTTTGTTGTGCGGTGATCGGTTCTTCGTCTTCGTCGTCTTCTTCTTCTTCCTCCTCCTCTTGAATAGTTTCCGGTTGCGCTTTTCCTTTCTTCCCGGAAGGCTTTGCTTTTGAATCTTCGAGGTCTCGGGTAATCTCGCAACTTATCCCACGTTCTCTACAGCGCTCACAAGGTCGAGGAGAACCTGATACCAAAGAACATGTTTTCCTCATATGCTTACAATATAAACAACGTTTAGGCTTAGGTCCCGAGCCTCCTAAAACACCCGTCCTGTCCCTGGGTGGCATTGCTGGAAGATCCTCATCACTACTATCTTCTGGCAGCTCAGGTGTCGGTGGCCTTGGTTGATTATCCCTTTCCGCAACACGTCTTGCAATTAACAATGCAGTCTTTCTCTTCTTTGCATTTTGGTATTGTCTAGCTGCTTTCTCGGCTCGATACTTGGTTGCATATTCTAAATCGAACATCTTGTGAGTGTGATCCATTTTATTCTTATGATTTTCTTTATCCCTTTCCCATAGCATTTTCACCTTGCGTCGAGCCGCCAATCTAGCTTTAAATTGCTCCGGTGTATCACCTGCCCGTTTCGCCGTGGAGGGGAAAGTATATGGTCGCGCTCGAAGATCGCTGTTTACCACTCCAATGGCTTTCCTCGTGGTTATTATTCGGTTTCTCCAAGCCACCATTGTTTCACGCGGTTTTCGTGGTCCCTCGTCAATCGATTCTATATCTGGAATCTGAGAAAAGTCGCCGGTCTCGAGCATTTGAATCACGGCGGGATCCCACTCCCCCTCGCCAGGACCAAGTGCCCGAGTATCTTTCCAGGAAATTGGGGCTCCGGTTGGTCGAAGAATGCCTTGCTGTTCCCACACAGTACGTCCTACTCCCAATCCAGGCGGTGGCGGCTGATAGGATGGTTGATATGTTTGTCCTGCCTCTGGCCTCTGTTCTTCCAAAGTTCCATGCCTATATTGATACTCTAGCGGGTTGACAAAAAGTTTTTGTGGTTCCTCCGGTTGCATTTGCCCAAACTGGTTGAAGGAAAAAGGTGGTGCTTGACCAGTCGCAGGCAGCGCTCTACCCCTTTGCTCCTGAAAAGTTGGCGGAGCAGCACCCGTCCAATTCATAGCATCATTCTCAAATTGCTGGAACAGCGGTATCTGATCCGACTGCGGTCCCAACCAATTTACCTCTCTCTGCGGAACCTCCGGTTGTTGCACCACCGGTGCAAATGCATCAACCCCCCCCATCAACCCCCAAGGATTCGCCACGGGCTCCACTGCCCGTTCCCCATCCGCTACCGTCACCCACGGACTCACGTACTGCTGAATCGCTTCTTCAAATGGATTATCATCTCCTGCTGCGATAAATGGGTCGCCTCCAGACCAACCACCCTGCGCCCCTCCCCACTGGTCACCCCCCTGACCACTAGCCATCCATGGTGGATGGGCATCTCTCCACCCGCCCGGTGGTTGGTATGAGGGTTGTGGGGGAAGGGAAAATCCTTGGTCGGGAGCAGGGCCCTGCCCGGCTCCTCCCGGTGCCTGATACGCTTGTGGGGGGAGAAAGGGATAGGTTGGCTGATCGCCCTGTCCTCCAGGTGGTGGTGGATAGCTAAATCCTCCAGATGCTGGACCTCCAGGGGTGGGCGGCCATTGAAATCCTTGGCCTGGCGGTGGCTTGTTGCCTCCTCCGCCACCGGATCCTGTGCCGTATGACATGCTGGCTGCGGCTGGGATTGTCTACGCTGTGTGTATTGTCTTATCCGAGATGGGATACTTGGTACTTGGTAATTGGCAATGCAACTACCAGTGCGCGGGTTAAGTTGGAACAAAGATTATTACCCTTCAGCGCAAATTCGAGAATTCGCGCGAATTGTTGAACCGGTAAGGCTTGGATATTTTTGATGTGATGTGATGTGATGTGATGTGATGGATGACGGATGTAATGCAATGTAATGTAATGGAATGGAATGGAAAAGCGCGAGTTTACGGGATTATTTGATTGCTTTGATTACGCCGCTTGGAGATCCTTGAGATGGAACGGATAGGATAGCACAGCATGGCATAGCATGGCATAGCAGAGGATGACAGAGATTGGAAACATGTTTCACGGCGCGGGTTATAGGGTTGGGAGATTCTTTGTGGGGGATAAAGAGGGAGGTGAGGGTGGTGAGGGGTGGTATTGTCTATGGAGAGAGAGAGAGAGAGAGCACTTGAGAGAAAGAGAGAAAGCATTGGGGAGATAAAGAGAGGAGGAATTGAGGACTTGAGAACTTGGACTTGGACTTGAGAACTTGAGCACTTGAGCACTCAAAAGCTTGAAAGGATAGGTACTGGGCACTCTACACATGGAAGGAAAAATTGAGTGGGGAGAGAAAGGCGAGATGTTGGGTTCTTTGTGCAGGGTGTTTGGGCCTGGCTGTTTGCGGGCGGGCCAGTGGGGTTTGGGGGGTTAAGCGAGGGGAGGGGAGAGGAGGGGGGATAAAGGATGATGGGTGATGGATTTTTTGATTTCTTTTGATTTCTTTTGATGAGGGGAGGGGTTGGGAATTTGATGTTTTTTGGGGGTTGGGATTGGTGAATGAATGAATAAATGGATGAATGAGTGAAGGGGAGGCAATGAAAGAGAAGAGGAGATGAGAAGGGGACTTTGATTTTTGATTTTTGATTTTCATTCAAGCTACTTACCTACCTACCTATCTACAATCCAATTCCGTAACTAGAAAGAAGGAAGCAAGCAAGCATTGAGAAAATAACTAGACCCCTAGATGGTATGAGATGAAGGGAAGAAAAAGAACTTGAAGACTCGATTGAATGATTTGTAAATTTTACAAAAAATAAATCGATAGATGTTATCTATTTATTCACTCATATCGTTTTGTAGGCCATATGGGGAAATCAATGACCTACACAAACTTGAGAATCGAGAATCGAGAGAGTTGAAAGGAGGTAGGTAAACAATGAAATGAAATGCATTCCCCAACCCGAACCTAACATCTGAAAGAAAACTTCCCTTTTGCATTTTACAAAATGTAAAGGGAGATTGCAGAATGAATGAAAGGAAAACAAGGAAAAAATAAAGAAAAATAAAGCAAAATAAAGAAAGAAAATTAAGAAAGAAAATAAATATCTCGGTCTCGATATCGATATCGTAACTGATCATACCATGTCATACTTAACACACCTAGGTAGGTACTGAGATAAAGTTGCTAAGATAGATGGGTTTTCTTTGTTACTGCAAGTGTAGAACCGAGATGGGAGAGCTTAGTTCCTAGTACTCTGGCAGCGCAGCTCAGCTCAGCTCTGCTTAGATTAGCTTAGCTTATTGGGAGCTACCTAGGCAAGGTAATGTAAGATAATGTAAGATGAGGTAGTTAGAGTCTGCTCTTTAGATATTTTTCTTTGTTATGAGAGAGGAGAGCGTATTGGTGTTTACTGATCTAGTAGTTTGGTTTGGTTTGGTTTGGCTTACTAGAAGCTGGATTAGAAGCTGGATTGGAAGCTGGATTGGAAGCCGTACTAGTAGGTAGTCTATTCTAGTAGTATACTCGGGCTTTGAATTGAGAGTAAAGAGAGGAGATGAAAGAAAAGTTCATCGGGAAAAAACTTGAAGGAATAGATGAGTTCAGACTTGATTGATTACGTCTTATTATCTCATCTCAGCAAAAACGATGTATAGCTACACTTGTCACTACACCATACCACACTACTATGTAAAGCATATATATTTTATATACATTCCACAAAAGAAATTTATTTCTTGTTACTAATATAAAAGAAGAAAGAGAAAGAAAATAAATAAATAAACTTGAATTTAAATTTAAATTTGAGGGGCCCGGAGAAGGAACTACTACATAGATATGTACTCATTAGTGCTAGTATGAGAGGAACCGGAAGTGACAAGATGAAAATTCTATTAAATGTATGGGATAAACATCATTATATTGTTGTGACTGAAGAGCTAAGTTCTACAGAGTCAGGAGATCCTATATAGGGAACTCATGATGACTAATCTAGTGGATACAGGGCATATATATCAACAGATTCAAAGAGTAGAAAAAGAATAAAGAAATAATAGTCCAGTAATGACAAGTCGAATACTACTTATTCTATTATCTTACATTCGATGGCTCTCTATACATCTCATCTCTTTAATTCATTCTATTCTCCCCTCAACCGCCAATCGCTACGTACGTACAGTACAGTACCCCTAAAACGAATACTTGAACCTAAATCAAAATGATCAGGTCAGGTCAGAAAGAATTTTGATATGGGGAAGAAAGTACTGTACCCCGTAAATCCCAATCATTAAAACCACCCTGATCTAACGCTCAGTGATATAAAAAAACCCTCAAAAAGAAGCCACCACTCTTCCCCCCCCCTCCAAAAAAAACCAAAAAAATTCCGGTACGGGGAATTGAACCCCGGTCTCCCGCGACCTTGCTGAACATTCGATGAATCGAATGCTCTCATGAGAGGCGGAAATGCTAGCCACTACACCATGCCGGATATATTATCATATTAATGATTGCATGAAGAGAGAGTGTGTTAAATGCGTATATCATGCGGTTGGATTAGGTGGGGCAACGTGAAAAATATTGCAAAAGTTTTACGCGAGAGGGGAGTGGGGTACTTGTACCTCCGTGGCTAGGACCTAGGACCTAGGTATACTCTGCAAAAGCTAATATGCACCTCCTTTGATTATAATGGTATGGTAGCGGGATAGCAGGTTATTTTTGCGTGGCTTTTATATCGGAATCCTTTCCGATTCTAAATCTTCGTACCAGGTATTCGGGTTTAGAGGGTAGATCGGCAAAGGGCATTGATAGCACCCGGTGAGCCCCCCTTCATAACCTATCCCCGGTGAGCTTTTAAAAAAATCTCGAACCGGTGATATTTTCATCTTGAGGTCATCGAGATCAATGATAAGAGCCAAACCACGGTAGATACTAGGTAGTGTATATATTGAGATACTGGATACTGGATACTGGATACTAGATGGGTTATTAAAGACTATTAAGAGACCTGAAAATGACCGGTATTGATTAATATACCATCCTGCTTAATGATTGATGCTTTGCACAGTACTAAAGGATTAAAATAAGTTGAATTAATTGAATGATCTAAGTGATTTGAATAGGTTAAATAGTTTGAATGATACATTGGCTCACATCTGGACTCACACTTTGAGCGCAGTTGGTTATTCTGGATGATACTACCAGGTATGTAATGGCGCGTTTTGTATGCATCATGCAGTGGACTAGAATCTCAACATTTATGACGGGCAATTAGTTGGTATCTTCATATCTCTTGGGAATTGGCTAGAGATTCGGAGGAACTCATTGATCTAAGTAAAAGAGATTAAAAACACTATTCCAGGAGCGCATGATCCTATACAACCACCTTAGCCAAAAATACCAACAAAAATCACAACATCTGCAAAACTTAATCCAACAAATCCATTAATAACAAATCAAGCCAGCCAACTTCCTTCTCTGAGGCCAATATGGCCAGCAAAACTTAATCAACGCATCGATTGCATCTAGACATCTCATCCAATGTGCCTTGTGTATACTTGAATAATATTGAGAACGGTCAGGCGAAGACGCCTTCCATCCTAATCTGTTACGCCTATCGCCACCATGGTTTGGATATTCGAGATACGATTCCAGATCAGATTGGAAAATTAACGCTCGCCATTCACTTCCAATGGTGCCAGTTCCAATTAATTGAATCCACTCTTTGCTTTCAAGGAATTCCGACTTTTCCTCCTGGTTTATTTACTGATGAGACCCAAAATACAATATTCCATGTCTTTGATAGTGTATTCAGTTCCTTGTTCCACAGCCTTCAATAGTATTAACTTCAAAATAGAACTAGTTTCCGGGGATATGACATTTGAACCATGACGGCTCTGTTATCTCAATGGTTAGCCATGCCATATAAGAGAGACAAGCTTTGGCCAGGGTCGAGTACCCATCCTGAGCTGCTAGTCCGTATCGTGATGCCGCACTTGTCTTGACACAATCAGAGATAAGGTATTTATATATGGTGAAGCGAGAAATAATATTGTGATATTATCGGCTTCGATATATCCAATTCTCTTGGAATATGCAGGGTCGGGAAAGTCGTTTCTAATCGTTATTAGCCGGATTGGTAATATTCGAAAGAGTTCTAAGATATCTTGAAACCGATCATCTAGATCAAATAGGCCTCCGTTTTCTGGTCGAAGGAGAATGGCTTCACCAAGCTCGGTTAATGTCAATGGTCGTGGCGAGAAAGCTATGAATTTCAAGGCTAATTTGACTTGATCGGCATAGCACCCATCTATTCTTGCAAACACCTGGTCGTAGAACAAATCCAAAGTCGGAGGAGTTGTGAAAAGGATTTCTCAGACCCTTTTGACAGAGGCAGTTTGCCCCTTCTGCATCAGATCCTCGATTTGTAAAGCAGCGAGTCTGAACCTAATGATTGAATATGTTAAGGTCAATTTGCAGGTTAGGCAAAGTGAAAGATCAAAACTGAATCTGCCGACATTGTTGATTGGAAACTAAATATCTCCAGTGTAGACTCACATTCCTTGAGATTGTTGAACGAGTTATCTCTCTACCTCTTGCTTCAGATCCGGGTTCCAGCGACGAAACTTCCGGTCTTCTAGCCGAAATTTCAAGAATAAGCTAATGTCGAGTGCGATCTGAGGAGCATTGGGCTCTATGCAAGTGCTGTTTACAAATGCCGTTTCCTGAAGCTTAGGAAGTTGGCCACAACTTGCTTTGTTTGGTCTGTAAATGTAAAAGGCCAACAGGCAACCACGGACCCCGGTAAATATTTCTGCTGTTTTTGAACAGAGTGTATTGCGGTTGAACTAGAGAAAAAAGTTATTCAACTGTCCAGGGTTCCTCATTAATCCATTATGATATCCACCAACATAGTCAAGGCGACCATCGAGTCCCTTCTATTAGCACCTGAAAATGCCGTGTGGGAAATAGATCGAGAGACGAATGAGATTACTGTGTAACCTCTTTGTTCTTGTTGATATAAAATAGTTCTACATACACTAGCTTAGTTATCGAGCTAATTTCTATAGAATCTCCGATTTTTATAGAACTTAGCTTGATACACAATAATAACAAAAGTTCTTTTTGGGAAAGGCCATAGACGAAAAAGCTCACCATAGAACAGTTTTGCCAAACCCGGCTTCGGATGACTTCTAATCAGCTAGGAAAATATAACTCACTGAGGTAATAGGGGATATACCAGGGCCATTTACCCACATAAAAGATCTTTCCGTATTCATCCAATGCCTAAATCGTTTTGAGCAAACTAGCCATGAGCCCGTCATAGCTTCATGCCTTCCTCTAGCAATATTGTGCTCCGTCGAAAGAGTTGGAATGCCGCACTCAAGCCTATCCATTATTCTTTTCCGCTCGGCCCAGTCCTTGACGACGCTTATATTGTCCAGAGTTTGCCTTTGGAGCTCAAATTGACGAAGATTAATCGATCTATTTGGCACTTGTCAGAGATCTGTGATATATGAGATATATCAGATATGTAGAGGGTTAGCAGACAAGTTTTGAAGACTTAGCTCGATAGTCAATCCAGACTTATGTTTCTCAAGCTTCTCCACATAAGAATCAACAGCAGCCTTCTTGAATGGCCATGCGAGTCTATCAAGTCTTCCGCATCGACCAGATAATTTTAGTTTACCTTGCAATTCCTCGAGACTTCTTCTGCAACTTTGCAGCGCACTGCTTGGACTTTTCAACAATGATGCTTCTACATGGCCTGAACGCACTACGCCCTCAATCTCAATCAGAACAAGCTCGAGAGTCTTGACAGCAGAATAGAGAGATTTGATTTCTGCTGCGCATAGAGGAAGCTTGTTAGAAATCATGCAAACCACCAAACCACCAAACCGAACAGGATAAAAGGCTGGAGGCCTTACCTCGAGAATTATGAACTGTTTGGTAATAATCCCAGACGGCACCACTTAGACTTTGAGCGATTTGAATAATTGCAATGACACTGGCGGCAGCACTAATTCCATCCATATTTTACTCAATTTATGAAATCCCACTGTAAGTGGGTAGAAGGGCTTAAGAGAAAGATGGAAACGAACCAAATATTCCAATTTTAAACGTGGATTGAACAAAAGTACAGAGAAAAAAGAACAAGAACAACAATCTGGACAACCATTTGAGCCAAGTAGACAACCCCGCACCGCCCACCTTCAGGCAGTGCAACATAATCGGCCTGTTGCATACTTGGGGTGCAACGAATATCAAGTTTAACGACATTGCAGGTCCAGAAAATCATTCTCGGAGAAATTGTATGGTGGATGGAAGAGGCTTTGCATATGCTGTGGTCCGTGGTAGCTCTTGCCTTGCCAACAAACGTTCATGTATTGTAACCAACCACAAATGACATCTGGAGGCTCTTGCCAAGGTTATCAGGCTAGAACTGTGAGTAGGTAGGTAGGTACGGGATAGTTAAGATTTACTCGAGGTTGTAACATGACATTTGAATGCCCGGAATTCAATTAAAAAATGTAACATTCCACTAGTACTCGTCCAAAGTTTGGAGAGTATTATTCTCAACTTTCAAGTCGAATTTAGGCATCACAGCAGTAAATGAACGATTGGCTGGATATTAGAATAAGGCGCTACAGTAGCAGAATGCAGAATGTCTGCGGAAGTTTGAGTATAGAATAAAGCAATAGGAACAAAACATCTACCATCAACCAACACTTTCTCAACCTTAACATCCTCAAACTCCTTCCCTACCTCTGCAGCCACCTCATCCCAAAAAACCAAACCATTTCTCTGTGCATTACTCTTTGTAACAACTGTTAAGTGCTTCCTCTTCCTCCCTCTCGCCGTCTCAAACGCAAACCTCATAATCCTCTCAACCTCCTCCCTCGTGAAAACACTCATCTCAGTGGCCACTGCCCATTTCTCTCCTATTTGAGATACTCCACCACTGTAGCATCAGAGAGTCAGCGATTGCCTATCAAAAGAGACCATTTATTGAAACGAGAAACCAAAACTTCATAAGGAAACCAGAAAGGTACAAAATAAAAACATTCAGATAAAATTGAACATCAGGAATACTGGTAAAAAAGACCAAATTAACATACTGTCCCGCATGTCCCCCCTCACTATTCTCCCTAACAATAACCCAATCCAAATCGCCCCTCTCACAATTTCTCAGCGGCGACGTAATACCCCTCAAAATCCTCGTAGGTCGTACATTAGCATATTGCTGCAACGGTTGACAAAGGGCTAGACGGAGACCCCGCAGAGAGATATGATCGGGAACATCTGCAATAAAACACCATCCTATTAGCTCACCCCCTTCAGACCCCCTTCAGACCTCCTCCCGACCCCCTCTCCCATCCAAGAAAATAAAATCCACATACCTGTATCTCCCACACACCCAATAAGCACCGCATCGAACCCCCTCACCACATCCAACGCATCATTCGGAAGGTACCTCCCAAATTTCTTATAATGCGCACTACTCCAATCAAAACCTTTGAAATCCAAATCAAACGTCCCAATTTGCTGGGTTAATTTCCACAGAACTTCCATACCCGCCAATATAACCTCTTGTCCTATTCCGTCACCTGGGATCAAGGCTATTTTGTAAGATTTTGTGGTTTTGGAGTTGGGTTGAAACATTGTTGAGTATAATGAGGGAGGTCAACTTTATTTACGAGCCGAGAGTTTTAATGTATAAAATGTATTGTGGGAAAGGAATGATTTATTACAATGGGTGACTATTGAGTGAGGAATTCATACACTGTTATGAACTAATATAATTAGGAAAGTGTGTATTGCTCCTTCCTCCACAGTGTTCCGCCCCATCAGTCAATACGAGCGATAGATCGATCGAATCTTCCAATTGATCAACCAAATCTTTTATTTAAGTGGATAATCCAGTCAATCAATAAGCTTGATTGATACCTAGAAATGAAGATATATGCGTATAGGCTAATGGGTGCAGATGGCGGGTTGAAAGTTGATGTTGGTGGGGTAGATATAAGCTCGTAAGGGGTAGACTACCGCCATAGTGCATCTATGGATCCAAATGACGAATGGTAGGTCACCCAATGATAGGAATTAGCCCCCAGCTAGCGATTAGTTCCTAAAGCAGGCTGTGCCGTTTCAGAATTCTCAATCTCGTAACTGGAAGAAAAGACAATCAAACCGTTCGGGAAGTTGAATTTGAGATTGACGATGATCACCAAGGAAATATTGAATAAAAAAATAGTCACTAGATTTCAGACAGGGACGGTGTCACGGGAAAGCAGTAATCAAGTTTTTTCAAACATCAGAAAACAGTATATTCATACAAGCTGAAAACTCTAAGTAAAATCCGTCCTGGTCAGCATTCAAGTGACAGATCAAGAACACCCCAAACCCTTTGAACTCCCACCAACTACCCTATATGACACGCTCAAATAGCTCCCAGAAAGAAGATGGATTATGGAATCCCCCAACGCTTGAAAATCTAATATTTTGAATCCCTACGGCTCATTCGCCTCCCACCAAATTGCAACGAAGTGGGACTTGTTGGCGTACTCGGTCTCGCCGTTGGTGGCAGACCCAATTTGACTTCTCCAACCCGTCGTAAAAGTCCTTGTAACGCCAATCTAATTTCCACTCCCACATCCCTAGAAAGCAAATCTATCGCGAGTGGATAAAATACCTCGACGTACTTCTCAAATCCTTCTCGTGGGAAATTCATGAATCCTTCCAAAACATCAACAACCACCGGTCGCCATGCAATAATATTCCTTTGCTGACTCTCTTCTTCAAGCTGTGTGAAACCACGAATAATATCAGCACACAAAGGTACCAGCGCTTGTTCTGTATCTGCCCTGTTTCGTTTTCGCTCTTCGCCTTCATCATGATACATTCTAAGCAGAATAGATACATATGTCGCTGCACTACCAGATTCTTGCTTCAACAAGTTGGGTGGCTGTTTCATAAAGCCTTCACGCCATAGGCGCATGCGAAGTTCCTTATTCTCGTTGAACCTTTTGGCGAATAGAAAAGACTTCTTAAGTAAAGCCATGAGCCTGAGAAGTTCTGGGCTAGGAATTTGCGCATAGACTGTATCGTTGGAAAAAAGCTCATTGACAGTCTCGATCATTAAGAGTTGCAAAACACATCTAGTAATGATTTTATTGAAAAATCGTCGGCGAGCTGCCGTGACGACTATTGGCTGTTGTTGGAGACCTGATTGTGGCTTGTAGTCTTCTAAATCTGGAGTCGAAGCTGCTGGCGTCTGACTCTCTTGCTCGGGAATGCTTTCTGCATCCGAGGTCGCAGCAGCATTTGTACCATTGATCTTTAAAGATTGGTCATCTTCAAGGTCTTCCATTGGCACCACAGAGCTATCCATAGTACCCCCAGCTGCAGACGATGTCGCAGCGGAGAATAATTGGTATGCAGTGGTCCTTTCGAACAACTCAACGAAAGCTCCAACTATCTTTGACCAGTGCTGCGGTTTGAATTTTGTGACATTTTGCAAAATCAACTGCTGTAAACAATTGCTACCTATTCGAGCAATCGTGTCATTTTCTTGGCATATACATAAGGCAAGTAGATCAAGGAATCTATCCAGCATGTACTCGAGCGAATCAAAGTAATGAGTAAACAAAGTGATCATGTTCCGAAGAGCTTGAATCATCGTGGTTGATAGCCATACGGACAACTCCTCGTGATTGACAACGTTGGACATCTCGGACTTTGATTTAAGAACCATAAAGATAGGGTAAAGGAGTTGGCGCCACAGAGTATCCCAGAAATCAGAAGGAAAATCGCCTCCATATTTGATTAATGATTCAAAAAGGTAGTTCAAAGCATTAGAGCGGACTTCCAGATCTTCTCCAGTCATAAGAACATCGTGAAAGGCGAAGAAAACAGGAAACCAAAAGGCTTCCTCCGGAGTCGTACGACTGACTGGGTTTGCAGAAGTCTCTGATGTCTTCATGGAGCCATCCGAATTTGCATTGGATTTGTGAGAGAGTGGGCATTCCGGTGTGTTCAACATCTTGGGGATAATGGACTTCAGTGACTCCATAGCTTGTAGACCCTTCTTCTGGAACTTCATATTTTTCGAGAACTCGGTCAAACAAACAATCAAGTCTGCAAATGCCCCCTGAGAGATTACGACACCAAAGCGAGTTTTATACACTTGGTTGACGTTTTCGAAAGCAAGGTTTACGATACTCTCATATGGTTCTTTTGCTGCGACAGTGAACACACCGAACATTGTTCTCCATCCTGAGCGAATATTTTCTCCACGAGCTTGAATCATCTGAATGAGACAACGCAGAGCCATATCCTTGACGGAAACAACGTTAGAGTTCGACATTACATGCTCGAATGGTTTCAAGAAGTCTTTCTGGAATTTAAATCCAGGAAGCTCTTCAATTTCCATAAATCGCATAGATAGTTGACGGAGAGAATCCAAAGCAAAGAATACAACGGCGGTATTGTTATGACATCCGACGCGATTGAAGTGTTCACCTAAAACAGTCCAAATGTTGACCCATTCGAACCTGACACGAGTCATATTGTAGTAACTGATTTCCACAAGTTTTTGAAGACTGTATGTCCGTGGGGATTCGTTGGAGCCCGATATCTTGATCTCATCCCAACTGACCTCTGTCAAGGCTCTAACGAAGTGTACGATGGCTTCACCGGAAAGATTCGCCGTATTTGTGAATATTCGATCCACTCCCTTGATAACTTCGTCGGATCGGCTTTCCATCGCAATCTCCGTTGAATAGGTAGTACTTTGCGTGCTCGTCCGAGGACGAGCTTTAGGTCGCTGTGAAGCGGTGGATTTTCTTGATGCACTGGTATCTGACCTTGATGGAGCTACAAATCGGGCTTTCGAAACGTCGGGAATAGCCCCTTCATCGACTCCGTCAGATATTAACTGCAGGCGATCCAATTGACTGATGCACATAAGGATGTCTCGCCACGACCCTTTCAAGAGGTTTCCTTCTGTTTGTGCCACTTCAAGAAGAACCTTCAATGCCTCCACATTCTTGGCCATCATATCCTTCGGGTTATTGAGATTAGTGGAGTTCTTGAGAGCGGAAACAAAAGCTTCACGTGGGGTTTCGAGATCGAAGAGACATGCAATACGGATTGCTAACTTCATGCCTTCGATGCATAACTTGATGATCTCAATATTGTGTGAGTTTTGCATTTGACCAGAGAGCCCGGAGAAGAATGACATCCAGGTTACTTCAAACATAGGGCCGACATGTTTGAACGAGGTGGCGGGGATGAATTTATCCCCAGATTTGGATGCGTTCTTTCGTTGATTTCGGAAAAGGTTTTTGAATAGTTGTTCGGATCTATGTGAGATCTCCTCAGATTGTTGCAAATAGGCTTCACGCTGCAAGTCACGTCCAACAGTAGCCAAAGCTTGTCCAAGACCTGCTGCGATACCGCCACCAGACTGTGGAGCAACATTACCCGTGGCTGCGGCAGCCTCGCGTTCACTAGTGAGAACGATCTCTTCCGTTTGAATTTCTTCGTAGATACCGATAAGATATTCGTCGGGCAAATTTGCATTATCGTTAATACCGCGATTGTTCTTGATAAAATCTTCCTTGGTCATTCTCTTGGCAACTTTACTGCTGTGTTGATCCGTGTTCAACATGATGACAGAGTAAGCCAGAACATAGGCGGTATCTGCATTGGCAAATGCGTTTGGGTTTCCAACAACATAGCGATTTGCAAATTTCAGCATGAAACGATCAATCTTCTGGGCCTCACCAGGAAGACGAAATGATTGCAGAAATTGACGTAGAGCATCTACGAATCGACGTTTAGTGAAATCCATAGCATCCACAAATGCGTGCATAATCGCAATATTTCGTTCTTCTCCTTCACCCAAAAACTCTCCAATTTGAGCCTTATCCAATCTATCCTCTTTTAGTAAGAATTGAGCAATACATTCTGGCGTATCTTCCGCTATGAATTTATCGGCGAGTAAAAGTTTAATGCCTTTCTTTGGCTTAAAATTGAATTGTTTGATGGCATTTGTCATTGCAGTCTTTCTCTGCTTTTCTTTTTCCAGATGTTCAGGATCATCATCCACGATAGGCGTTGAAGGTATCGGTGTGTTTTCACCAGTTATTTTGGACGAACTATCGTTGCCAGGTTCCAGTGACTCTCTAACATCAGCGGACCCTCTGATATCGCTCTCGGGACCACTAGTCATATCAGCAATTCCTTGTTGTGACCAATTTACTAGAGATCTGAGTGTCTCCACGAGACAATCCATAGCTTGTCGTTTCACAATATACTCTTTAGGGATTTCAGACTCCCCATTTTCGGTATGGCTACTCAAATGTGCTGTGGACAGGGGTGGGGGGAGTGTGCCACGAGCTTGCCAATCGCTACCCGAGCTCTTACTATTCTTCTCTTCGTATTGCTGCTGGGCAAGAGGTGTGACCATAACAGGAGTGCTCGCCGCTTTGGACAGGTCTTCAATCAAGGTCTGGAACATATTATCAACATTCCGATCGCAATCGTAATTCAGATATGTCTCAACAAGCGCACGAGGATCGGCGCAGAAACGATGGAGGATGCCCATGAAATGGAGTTTCTGAGTAACATGTGCGTTTCGTCTTTCTAGGAGCGCCAGATATATCTCATTCAGAAAGACTTCAATCTCTTTCTGTCAAATGGTCAGTCAAAAGGTCAGAATAATCCATCAATCAAAACAAACCTTAAATGGGGCTCTCATGAATTTTAGCATTAGCCAAAATATTTCACAACAAATTTCGAAGACCCTGTCAGCAGAGCTGGCGCCATTTCGAGTTATGCTAAGACATAGATAAAATTTAACGGCTTGTAGGAAGCCGGTGGGCTCGTTGCTTTTGCTGTTGGTAATCGTACACAATGGAGAAGTGAAGACGAGCATATTATTATTGAGTAACATATGAATGAGGTGAAGAGAAATTAACTTTGAGCGCATGGCTTGGCCTTTTACATCGAACAATTGGTCCGGTGAAAGAATTTTGGTGCTGAGATTGCAAAATGATCTGAAGATCAAATAAGCATCCCTTATATAAACCTCATCTTCCATATCCTCGGATTCTAGACTATCATCAGTTCCGCTGTCCGGGGCTATTTGTTCCGATCCTGATGGAGGTAAGGGTTTCGCAGGCTTGACTTGTGTCACCATGGTTGGTCCTTCTCCCATCTGCGAATCGTCGAAACTCTTGCGGTGCTCGAGATCTTTGAGTGTAAGTTTTGGCGCATCTCCATTTGAGGGTTCTTCTGCCGTCGCGGATTCATCGACTGCCTCCTCACCCACGCTGCTTCTAGGCACACCATTTAATGACTCCGGGACATCGACTGTGAAAGAGCTAGTATTTTCAGCGTTTTTATCCAATTTCAAAAGGTTCAATCTGGCCTCCTTCATATGTATCCTTGTCTTAACTCTTTCAAATACCGTTCCAACCATTTGCGTCAACGTCCCCTGCGCAACCTGTTGGTTCGCACTATTTTTTGAAAGTAGGAAGACATTATAGACCTGTCGCACTGCCTTCAATAATCCCGCACCGTGAACCACAATTTTATCGTTTAGAACCGCTGCCAATAATGATTTCACAATCTGCAATTGAATTTCGACCGGCGTAGTTTCTCCCTGAAAACAATCGCATATTGTATCTATCGCTCGTTCAATCAATGGTGCACGGTCAGCCTCTCTGTCTGCGTTTGGCGATGAAGGGACTGAGAAGTAAGAATAACTAATCAGTTTCCCGATACAATCCAACGCAGTCGTAGTTAACGGGATACTTCCGGATCGTGTAGCTTCTTGTAATGGATTGAAAATGATTTCGGGATCAGGTAACTGAGGTTCATGTTCTTTAATATCCTTCAAGGCTTTCTCGACCGATTCCCCTAATCCCTTTCTTTTCTGGGCCTCCTTTGAATTATGTATAGCTTCCAGAGCCGAAACCACAAAGACGATGGAGCTCATGGTGGTCGATCGAATGCGCC
Organism: Ciborinia camelliae; assembly: GCA_025890175.1. NCBI lineage: Eukaryota > Fungi > Ascomycota > Leotiomycetes > Helotiales > Sclerotiniaceae > Ciborinia > Ciborinia camelliae. The sequence continues at coordinate 581,317 of JANPYM010000013.1, forward strand.
AACTTCCATCCGTGGTAACCTATCTATCCTTAGAGAGAAAGAATAAAAGATTTCGCAAGAAGTAATATCGTGGCCCTGGTAGTTAAAGTTATGAAGTTAATAAATTTATTGAAGTTGTGGTTCGGCGACAACGGTTCATAGGTAGGTAGGTGTGTAAGGTAATCCCCAATTTCTATGCTATGAACTATAAATCCTTAGCTGCCACATATCTATAGAGTCTGGCGGGCCATCTGTTGAATGAATGGATGGATTATTATGCATCCCTCCACTCCTAACTTTAGATCTATTGAGCGTTTATTAACCAATAAGAGAAATGATTCTCCTCGAAGCGATTACTAAGCAATCACAAAGGTAAATTTGTCTTTGGCGAATATCAGCCAATAAGAAGATCAATGCTATACTTGGCGTTTAATAACCAATGGGACTCTTAACGGTGGAATTATCCCCTCCATGGTGCATGCCAACAGCGCCTAAAATGTGACTAAACTACTTTTGGACTAATGTCAAGAAGCTCCGGCCTGCCAACGGGTTCAACCTGCGAGGTTTTCCGATATTCAACAGAACAATTTAAATCTGTGTTTTTGTCGCGAATCCTCCCACTCCCACTCCACCCCAAAATTACCTCCCACCTCCCGCCTAGTCCTACAACATCGGCTTTTAATATCCTAGACTTATATTGTCTGGATACGGATTTGGATTCTTTCACTCCTTTTCAGTGCTTTCGTTGTACCTCTCCCCCTAGATATCCTCGTCAAGATGTTTTCCGCAGTGTTGAGAAAGCGTGCCCTTCAATCCCCATCTCTGCCATATCAATTAGCAAGATGTTATGCCTCGAAATCTTTCCCCCCTCATACCGTGGTTACTATGCCAGCTTTATCGCCAACAATGACTTCGGGTAACATTGGGTCATGGCAAAAGAAGCCTGGGGATTCAATTGTCCCTGGTGATGTCTTGGTAGAGATTGAGACTGATAAGGCGCAAATGGACTTCGAGTTCCAAGAGGAAGGTGTTTTGGCTGCCATCCTCAAGCAATCTGGAGAGAAGGATATTGCTGTTGGAAATGTTTGTACTACTTCAAGCTGAAGAAGAGTAAGAGTGCTGACGGGAAAATAGCCAATTGCTATCATGGTTGGAGAAGGAGAGGATACTTCAGCTTTCGCGGACTTCACACTCGCAGATGCTGGAGGAGAGAAATCTGCACCAGCACCACCAAAGGCTTCCGAGAAATCCGACACAAAATCTGAGACCGCTCCCCCACCCCCAACCGAATCGGCCCCAGCTCCGGAAGAAACTGCATCAAGTGGCGGAAGATTACAACCTGCTATGGACAGAGCAATCAATGCAAGCTCTGCAGCTGTTAAATTGGCAATTGATACCGGTGTCAAGATCACTGATATTAAGGGTACTGGAATCGGTGGACAAGTTACTGAGGCCGATGTTAAGAAAGCTTCCTCCGGAGCTTCAAGCAGCGGCGCACCAGCAACAACCGCCGCATCTAGCTATGTCGATACCCCTATCACATCTATGCGTAAGATCATTGCCGGTCGTCTTACCGAATCCGTGAACCAGAACCCTCACTTCTTTGTCGCCTCTACCGTTTCCGTTACCAAGCTCATGAAGCTCCGACAAGCTCTTAACGCCTCCGGAGAAGGAAAATACAAGCTCTCAATCAATGATTTCTTGATCAAGGCTTGTGCTATTGCATGCAAGAAGGTTCCAGCCGTCAACTCAAGCTGGAGAGACGGTTTCATCCGCCAATTCAGCAATGTTGATGTCAGCGTAAGTTCTCTTTCCTTCGTTACAACCCACTACAATTTACTAAACCTCTATTCAGGTCGCTGTTGCAACCCCAGTTGGTCTCATGACACCAATTGTCAAGAATGTCGAAGGTCTCGGTCTCGAGTCTATCTCAGCTCAAGTTAAGGATCTTGGCAAGCGTGCCCGTGATGGCAAACTTAAGCCAGATGAATACCAAGGTGGAACTTTCACCATCAGCAACATGGGAATGAACAACGCCATCGACCGATTCACCGCCGTTATCAACCCTCCACAAGCAGCTATCCTTGCCGTAGGAACCACCCAAAAGGCCGCCATCCAAGGCGCAGACGGAGGAATTGAGTGGGATGACCAAATCACTGTTACTGGAAGCTTCGACCACAAGGTCGTCGACGGTGCCGTCGGTGGTGAATGGATGAAGGAGTTCAAGAAGGTAGTAGAGAATCCTTTGGAATTATTGCTATAAGAAGTGATGTGACGTGATACGACTTCGGGGGTTATGCTAGACTTGGAAAGTCCGGGGGTGGTTAGATGATGTGTAGGCTGATGATACAGATGAAAGAAAGAAGAAAAGAGATTCCCCATGTAACTTCTTGTACAATCAAATCAACGATCCTTCGTAGCACGCATTCCCTCTTTAATTTTTATAAAAGCAAATTATAGATTGATTTGTGATTTTCAAACTACTAGCCTTTTCAATCATTCCCGGTGATCCTTGGTCTGCACTGCTTCTTAAAACACGGGACTGGTTGATATTTGATATTACTCCCGGTGAACCCTTGAAAATATTTTCGGGCGAGCTCCCGGTGAGCACCCGCATGATTTCTCAACATTCCCAGTGAGCTAGAGTTCGTATCAGATTACAAAATACTCGCTCACTCTCGGCGACCATCGCCCATCAAAATCAAATCATAGGTAGTCACCGGTGAGCTCCCATAATTTTATGGTAGTCTGAAGTTCCTAGTCTTCGACTTGTACAAAATGGTGTTTATCATTGCTCAACTCGTGTATTCATTTTGAGAACAAGAATATCCTATTTTTCACTCATCAATTATCATCATCACATCACATTCAGTTCTCGCGTTTGATTTCGATTTACATAGTTGTCGTACCTAGGTATGTATAATATAGAATATCCGCGTCAAGTTTTTTTCTCTCCAACCAACCCAATCAACTCATTCCCGGAAAAGTAAGTAAATGCTCCGCCGAACACCACCCATGACTTGCTTGCTTGACTGATTGCTTCCCCGCTTCCCCGCTTAAAATATAAAGATGAAAAGAACAAACACCACCTGCACCTAGAAACCCAAAAGCCTATCCTATTCAAGCCAGCCAATCCCGTGTATCCAACGCCTAACAATGCATATAGGTATGTAGTTATGTAAAAAAGTAAGTGCGTACCCTCTCTCACTCCAGGTAAAGAATACTAGGTGGTCAATATCCAGTTAAGCACTCCACCTCCCCCAATTTTTTCTCGTTCAATCACCTCCCCAACCCCAGCATCCCACCCGCACCGCCCTCCATCTCCCTCTTATAAACGCCTTCAAAATCCAATTGTTCAATCATCCCATTAACCCTATCAATCTCTCTCTCCATGTCGCCCAAATTCGTCTTTAGCGCTTCCACCTCGTCAAATTTTCTTCTTTTCCCCGCATCCTGTACCATTTCCTGGACGAAGAACCTTTGTTCTTCCAATACTATTAATCTTTCCCTTAGCTCTTTTTCTTCCAGTTCCATTTGGGATATTTGACTGATATCTGATATTTGCGATGAGGTTTCAGTAGTGTCGTTGTATTTTAAATTTGAGAGGGCGGATCGTCCGTTTTGAGGGAGAAGAGATGAGTGACTGGAGGATGGCGTGGCGTGTTTGAGGACTTTGGGAAGGGACTTAAGGGGTAACATATGAAGATGGAGGAAGCTAGAAGATTGTCGGTAGATTGCTTTTTGGATTTTTTGTTGTGTAGGTGAGGTGGTCGGTAAGTCACGTATGCGTCTTCCAGCTTGATCATATTTTCCAAAACTATCTATTAATCGTTTTCGAACTTTGGCTGCTTCAGCAAGTTGGGCATGGGTCGGTGGCTTTTCTGGATCTTGAAGTGCGACCAAAAGGCGTTGAAAATTTGGTAGCAGTAGACGAATACCTTTTTCGAATTGTAGTAGGTTTTCGTAAGCGCGTTGAGAAGGTGTTTTCTCCATAAGTTCAGCTTGGAAGTCCTTCTTGGAAAAGACCGTTGTTTTACAGTCGCGACACATTCGAATATCGAGACTAATATTCTCTGTATGTTTTTCTGACTGGACGTCAGTTACTGGATATGTCAATGAATGACACTGACTATGTTGGAAACATTCAAAACTTACTTGCAGTGACATTCAGTCCAATTTCAGACGAACATCCAGTTCTAGGATCTGAACAGACAACTCGCCCACACAGTCGACAGTGATGCCGTCTAAATGACCACGAACCAAATTCTTGTTGGCAAAAAGGACATTTTGGAACTTTCGCATCATCTTCCCAGGTCACCACTGATTGCTCTAGTATTTTGCGCGGGTTCTTCTGTCCTGCAAGAGATAATAATGTCCCATTGCTAGCCATATCTTCCGGTGGATTCGCAAGCAGGTGAGTCAATTTAGTGAGTCGTTTTTCCAATCTCGAGATTTCCAGATACGCCTTGTCCACATGCTTCCTTCGCATGGCCAGAAAATCATTTGTATGGTCTCGCAAATAGCCATTATGATCATTATATCCTTCCCTTGACTTGAAACAAGTTTCGCAAACCCTACACCATAATCCCCGTACAGGTTCGTGTTGTGCCGATCTCGAGAGTTTAATTTGGTACATCGTGTGGTCCTCGCAGAATAGACGCCCGCATTTCCTACAATTAACACTTCCGTTGACCGCACCGAGTTTCTTCCCGCATATTGGTTCCGTGCATGTATCATTGAATCCAGATTTCTGCCAATGTGTCCTTGTAATTACTTCGTCAGGATCTGGTCTGACGGGCTCGGGGGTTGATATGCGATTTCCAGAAAGAACATTCGGCATAGGACTCGAAGATGTTGGCACATCATTCGATTCAAAAACGTCCAATCCCTTAAGTTTCTGATTGATCACCGCTAAAGGTTGGAATTTCTTCGCCTTTATAACCTGCTTGTCAAACCAATTCTTCACTTCGTCCTGTTCTACTTCTGGAAGTTCTTGGTGGTTGTCATCGAGATGTCTGTTAAGAGTGAGTTTCTTTTCCGACTTCCGAAACATAAAAAGCATACCGATTTAGCTGTAATAGAGTCATCTACCAGACATTAGCATTATCCTGACATTCGAACATATGGAAGGGTTACTCTACCATTTCTTCGCTGCATATTGGACATAGGAGCTTCGAGCTCGCAGCGGTGACACTTGACGAGCGTCCATTTTCCAGCGAAACCCTCGAACTCAAATCCTGACTGGCATTTGGAAAAGGCGAAGTTGCTAAAGGAGATGTTGAATGACTCGAACTCGGCGAGAGAGTACTTTCTGAAGGAGTGATGAAACTAGAGCTTCGTTGTTGCGCCGGAGGGGCAGGAGGTGCCAATGACTTCCCACTACCCAAAATCCTCCCGCCTCCCAGCTTTCGGCTGGACATGACTGAAATATGTTTAAATTTATGAGGAATTCTACCTCAGAACCACGCCAGCTCAAGGCATTGATTTATTGAAGGTTCTCTCTCTGTCCTTAATAAGGCTTTCCCTCCCGCCTTGTTCATTCTGTGACGGTGATTTCGAATATCCCGAGTAAGCGAAGCTGTGCCTTATCGGTATTGAATTCCTTATCGGAAATGCGGAAATGTCATCAAGGAATCCATTCATCATACATAAAGCACCGAAGTATTTCCAAATAAAGAAGTGGTAATTATGCAAAACATCAAATATCAAATACTTCAATATCAATACAGATGGATGAAGAAAAATTTCCCGAAGTCGAGGGTGGTGGTTCATTGATACTGGCATGGCAAATCAAGAATAAGAGAGTATTGGTAGTTGGAGGCGGAGAGGTAAAAAGTCTTTCCCCCAATATCATTCTTCACTACCTCCTAACTATTTGAAAGGTCGCCGCAGGTCGAATTTTGAACGTATTGAATGCAGATGCAAAAGTTACTGTTGTATCACCTCGAGAAGGTCTGAACCCAGAAGTCGCATATCGAGTACAAAAGGGTCAAGTAGACTTTGTGGATAGAAAGTTTGAACCTTCAGACCTCGATAATGTCGACATGGTTTTGACTGCGGTCGATGACCCCGAAGCATCTTCACAGATATGGAAGTTATGCAAGGAAAGGAGAATAGCAGCAAACATTGCAGATGTGCCACCCGAGTGTGACTTCTATTTTGGAAGTGTTCATCGAGATGGGCCTCTACAAATCATGGTTAGCACGAATGGAAAAGGTCCACGATTTGCCAATATTGTAAGGAGGCAAATAGCTTCGAATTTACCAAACAACGTTGGGGAAGGGATAGAGAAGGTTGGAAAATTGAGACAAATGCTCAGAAAGGTTGCACCAGGGCCAGAAGAGGGACCGAAGAGGATGGCATGGTAAGCATTTTTGGTTATTGATATTGTCGTCATGCTTATATCAAGTAGGATGATCAAAGTTAGCGACGCTTACAGTCTAGAAGACCTATGTGAGATGAACGAAGAAGACATGGAAACACTCCTAAGATTTTACGCCCCTAATCAAGTCCCACGATTCAAATGTCTACAGAAAATGAAAGATGAATCGTGGGACTTGGGATGTTTACGGCCAATGAAAGACGAGAGTGAGGCCTTTGATGGCTCCTGGGGATTTTCTGTAGGATGGGGTTGATATACTCGCCGACTGTATCCACAACATGAAAATATCGGCATTTTTTTTGTTTTACTGGAAACAACCAAAGGCAAGGAGCTTCTCGACAACACTTCTCTCTAAGAATTTGGAAACTATGTATGCTTACGATGAATGATTTCAATCGAAACCACTGGAACAAAACCAAGAGAATCACTGTGAGGACCAGAATTCTGGGGTTCTACCTCGTCAGCTTTCCCATTCTCATGCTTGCCTCTCCCTGGCTGCCATAGTCCGTTGGCATCCGGCTATCACTCTCATGTCTCCATGTTTGGCCAAGCTCTGATGTCGTTGGTATATCTGGCGAATCCCAAGTCATGACTGGGGTCTGGTTAGTCTACCACTGCCATGCGATTACTGCACATGATATTAGTCCGATATGCTCGTCGCTTATCTAGAGGGATTACCAGCTCTAGCATACTAGGTAGGTCTGACATGTCCCCATGATTTATTGTTTCTGCCTCAGTTTATGTTGCTCTCCTACGTATTTCTTTTTCAGTTAGTTATTTTCAGAACATGAGTTCAAACAAGCTGCAGTAGGATATATATATCGCATTTCATGGTTCGATGCTTTTGGCTAGTACGTCCTTAATTAAGACACCCGCTCGTCGTTTAATACTTCGGACCCCACGTCCGCTGGAGAAGCCTGATCAAGTGAAGATCCAGGCAAATCTCATCTATCATTTGAATTGCATGCATGTAACTCTGAATGTGACAGTTGCACAAACTTATGGTCTTTTCGGCATAACCCTGACCGACGGAAAAACTTTGGAAAACAATGCGACTGAACTGGGAATGCGAGGGCCAAGACTCGGCCATCTCTATACCCCTCAATGATCTCCTGTTTTCTGATTACATGTGAGTAAGCACGATATCAAACTTGGCTTAATAATCAATGCAACAGTAATATCTAGATTCGTACATATTTTGATACCTCCCTGCTTTGTTTCTATCCTGTATCACGGCTCACAAACTATATCAAGATGTGGTTTACTATTCTTCTCACGTGTGTATCTGCGTCTATAACAAATGTGGTTGGATCAGGGGCCGAAAATGCCACTATCAAGTATTCAAACTTAGTCTCCGATTCATTTATCAAAAGGGGAGTAGCTCAAACGGCGCAATACCCCCAGGCGGTGTTCTACCGAGGTGTCGAAATGACATATAATTCTACTGGAAATGCGACATATATCAACTGGGTGAAGTCCCAAATGGATTCTGCCGTATCCGCAAATGGATCAATCCTTAGCTACCCAACATACCCTGCATCCCTTGATGATGTCCGAATCGGGACAATCATCCTCGACACCTGGGCTCGAACCCACGAAACGAGGTACAAAGTTGCCGCCGACAGACTGCGCCAACAATTCAATTACAATCCCCGAACAGCCTCCGGAGGCTTCTGGCATCGTGCACCCACATATCCGAATCAGATGTGGTTGGATGGCATTTTTATGGCCGATGTATTTTATGCTCAGTGGACTTCATACTTCGATGCTACCAATATTACCGCGTGGGATGATATCCTGTTGCAATATTCACTTATTGAACAACACTGCCGCAATCATACCACAAATCTCATTGTTCACGGCTATGACGAAAGTAAATCACAAGTATGGGCTGATCCCGTGACGGGTGCATCGCCTAATGTATGGGATCGAGCATTAGGATGGTATATGATGGCACTCGTTGATATTCTTGACTTTTTCCCAAAATCGCATGCTGGGTATGCACAACTTCTTAATTGGTTCGTCACTGCATCAGCAGGTGTAGCTGCTGCCCAAGATACGAAGGGGGGTTGGTGGCTAGTGATGAACGAACCCTATCCCGGTAAACCGAGAAATTATATCGAGTCTAGCGCTTCATCAATGTTTGTATATGCAATCTTAAAGGGTGTTAGGAAGGGGTATTTGGGGAGCCAATATATAGCTCCTATGAAGAAGGGATATGAATATATTGCCGAGACTTCTGTTGCGTTCAATGGGACGGACGGAACCGTGAACTGGGAGGGCACGGTTTTGGTAGGAAGTTTGGGATCGAATGCCACGTTCGAGGTTAGTTCATTACATACATTTATATATGGCAATCTGACTGGCGTTTCTTTAGTACTACACCTCGATAGCGGTTGATGAGAATGATATGAAGGGTGCTGGGCCGTTTGTTTATGCTAGTGTGGAGTATGAACAGCTGGCGACATACTGATAATTTCAGAATGGATAATTTGGCGGAATCTGGAACCTGATCATTATTTACCACTCCGATTGGCTAACTGTTAAAAATTCGCCTCGAGTATCGGTTATGCCCCGGCTAGACCTCAGACGGGAATTGAAGAAACATTCAAAGGCATCTTCATTCTTCTAGACCATATTTCAAGCCTTGATTGTGCAATGAACATGAATTTTTGTTACCCTTGCTCCTTTTAGGTTTCTTCTAAAATTATACATACGTAAGCGGAATCTAAGCCATTCTACCCCAAAAAGAGAGGAGGCGTTTCCAACATGTGATTTACATGTGACTTAAATTTAAGTATAGAGCCCAGGTTTCCCAGGCCTTCGTAGGTAGTCTTCTGGTCTTCAGATATCATCTACAAATGAGACTGTAGATGTTCCATCTGGGGCCAAGCAGTCAAATCATACCCATTACCCTTCTCGATACTCCGTTTCCAGGCAGGCCTCTCATAACACTTTTCCAACCAAGCATTCAGCGCCGGAAACTCCTTTTCCAAATCCACCCACTTTCTCTGCTTAATTAGCGCCATCGGAAACTCAAGCATAATATCTGCCCGTCCCGGATTCTTCCCCATCAAAAATCCCCCCTCGGGACCTTCCTTTAATTCCTTCTCCAAATCCCCCAATACCTTCCTTATAGCCGGCCCATCAAATCGCTTCCCCATCGGCCCAGCGCCATTCCCAAGTGCGTTGAAATCAAGCATGAGCATCACGGTTGTTGCTACATTAAGGCTGGTCAGGGTGATACTTGATAATACTTCATCGCGTACCCAGTCACCGTTTCGGAGGCCGAAATTATCGGCGGTGTCGAAGGTTCGGATCAGATAGGTTGCTATAGCGAGGGATTCGGGAATGTAGCGGTTTCGATCTTTGGGGCCGGTGATTAGGAGGGGAGCTTTACCGTAATGGCCGGTTGCTTGGAGGGAAGGGGGTGCGAGGAAGGGGGCTTTGGGGTCGGTGAGGGGGTTGCGGGTGTGGAGTTGAAGGGTGTAGGGGATGGAGAGTTCTTCGAGGAGCCAGAAGATACGTTGGGATTGGGAGTCCTTGGATGGGTAGTAAGTGGGAAGGTATTAGGAAGACGATGGGGGCTTGAAAAGCTGCTTACATTGAGGTGGTGGAATGTGGGAGTATTGTCAGTCATTTTGCTGGTTTAGAATGATGGAATGGTTCGAAATAAAAGTGAAGATACTACACGAGAAACAGGAGATATTCTATTTATATTTAATACTTGAAAAGATTCAAAATTTTGCTCTAAAAGAGTTCGATGCGTTAAATATAAAGGAATGCAAAGCCGTAGATAAAAGGGGATCCACACGATTCGGCTAAGGAAGAGACCTCGGGATTTGCCGACTAGCATACCCACTAGCTCTGCCCAGTCGGACATAAGAGAAACCTTAATAGATCCAATTCGTTATCGTTATCAACATCGTCAGATCCGTCAGGAAAAGGGGGTCGCTAGATCACATGTTGTTTATATTTGAGCTGAAAAATCATATCACTTGGAAGTTAGCACATTCATATTGGAAACAAAAGGATAAGGGGTAATAGAAAAGATACTTATGGTTTAATAATGAAGTTATTTTTGGGGGTATTTTTATTAGGTATAAAGAGTGCAGAAGAATCTACACTCATCAGGTGTTTTAGGAGTTGCCGCCAGCGACTTTAACCCCAATTCGAGATCTGGTTGAACCTCCTCAGATCCACGTATTCATTCCATGGATCCGATGCTTTCCTGTATTTATATACAATCCAATATCTGCAGTCTGTCGTTTCACCTTCCTCTCTCCACCATCCATTCGTTCTCTCACGTTCTCGTCTATTTGCTCGTCGGCGGCTAGCTCGGCTTGTGCTTGACTTTGGCTTTGGGATGGGACAAATTCGAGGCATTCTGCAGAAAGACTCGAGATCTTTGCACCTGGACGGATCACGACCTCTGGAATTGTGAAATCCAGCACCTCATCAGGAGAAGGTGTTTTCCTCTTCTAAAACATACTCAAAAGACGATCTTTCCACGCGCTTCTTTTCTCCAGCGAGTCAATTTGATGTGGCAATTCACAGTCCGTGTCTTGAACAATGAACTGGTTCAACTTATTAAAGGGAAAATGCATGAATTCCAGATTTTCTTCATCATCTTAATCAGGTGAAAATGTCTCAAAATGCATATGGTTCAAGTCCCAGAATGGATTCAAGAAAACATATGGACTCGCTTGAACTTTTCCGACAAGGGCAGGGTAAATGACCATTGCCCCTAGCAGCCCTCCTTCGCGTAAGTGGAGACTGTTTCTGGCAGCCTGGGAGATTTCCTCACGAGTCGAACGAAGAGAATCATAGCACAACACGTTAAGGTCTGGGTTGAAGAGGATTGTGGGGCGCACACCTTCATCAATTCTCTTGGAGCGGCAATCTTCAAGTGAAAGTCCTATGTCCTGGTAGAGGTCGGCCACCGCTGCTTCGCTTTCTGCCTACGAAGAAAGCAAAAGCAGATCAGGACAAGGTGTCGTTTCGAAAGTCTCCTTTCTCCAACATTCTTCTTTGATCAGCCGAGGAGTCAAACCCAGTTTCCAAATCATGACTCGGAGCTCCGCTGGGAGTTAAAAGAAACATGTGAATCGAGGCTCAGGTTCAACATCCAGCGTTGTAATCGCGAACTCTCGGAACGCATCCAACACAAAAGAATCCATTGTGAAAGTGGGATTTTCAAAGTAAGTTCTTGGTTTTGTTGGTAGGATGATGTGTTGAAATGTGAAAGTTTGATAAGTAGCTTGTTGTGATAATCTGATTGATGGTGATGATTGATTTCCATGCCAAGTTCTTTGTAATAATCAAATCAAGAACAAACTTCCTCGAGAACAATCAATTATGAGAGTTAATGAAAGTCAATCTCCTATTATGAATGATAGGAGAAATATACTAGATATCTCGTTGTTCATATTGACTTTATCTACTAGAATAATATTTATTATGAGAACGCCGAGAGTAGTATCTGTTAGCTCTTGAGTAGGCCCTTGAAGATTTGGGGAAAAATCACAAGCATTTTTGAGCAAGAATTTAGATACAGGTACAGCGGGGGATAATAGATGAATGCTCTAGAGGGCAATTCATATGTTAGCTCTTGAGTGGGCCCTTGATATTAAGCCCCTTATTAATTCATCACGGAAAATATAGTAAGGAATACTTCCTTTCCATAAAATTTGACTAATTATAAGTCACTCCGAGTCATACTACTCAAGCTCCTAGTATCAGAGAGAGAATTATCATTCCTCCCATGGCAAATTGATTATCATGCTCTGAAATGTAAGATCAGTCTCGATGAAAGAAAGCCAAGGCATACACTTCAACCCATATTCCCAGAACTCCACCAGTCCTCGACATTCCCCATACCATCCCCTCTCTGATGGAAAAAGCTTTCTGCCAAAACCGCCAATTCATCATCGGAATAATGAAATGACGGTTGAACAAACTCTTGCTCTTGCCCTATCATTCCATTTTCGCCAAGATTCACCACGCTATTGCTTACTGAATTGGGGCCAGAACCCTCAAAATCTTGTCTGTCGACCCTAGTTGGTTCAGGCAATGATGATGCGTGGCTGATTTCATGAGTTGTGGGAATTGAACCTGAATATAAGGATGGTCCGAACAGACGACGAGCCGAAGTTGGTATTTCGCTTGATGAAGAGTATTCTAGAATTTCCCAGAACTGACCAAGGTCGATAAGAAGACTGCGGTTGGGCGTTTGAGGTGGTGCATCTGAATTTGTGTATGTAGATGAAACTGTATCGCAAAGCCGCTGGAGCTTTTCTGCCTATTTCATTGTTAGCAATGAATGAAATACTCAAAGAGCGTTTAACCAACCATTCGAGCAACATGGGGCCACTCTTTGAAATCTCGAATGAACCTCAGACACTTATCGAAATTGTCCCGTTTTTCTTGTCGCACAATGGGGTCCTCGGCAAAGCACTCCTGTAAATATATTGTTGCAATGATCGCTACACAATGAGCGAGAAATGGGTCAGAAACTTTGAAGGATTTAACTTCCAACATATCGATATATCTGATGACCCAGCTAGCATGTGACGAGATCAGATCTGAAATATGCTGTAAGAAAATCTCAGGGATGGCAGATTTGATGTTTTTCAATCGAAGTGACAACAAGAGTGGATTGTTTAGAAGACAGAGGTTTGTGTGATACAAGAATTGAATAAATAGCCAAGGGCCCCAATAGTCTCGGTTGGCATGCAGATCTTCGGTTGATCTTTGAGAGAATTTGGCTGATTTAAAGCGATGAATTTGTGAGGTACGAGTCTCAAAATCCATTTGCTGAGCCATTATTAATGCATAATCTGACTGAGGTGACCATGGGGGTAAAGTACTAGGGTTTCCACGTCTTCTCGCATAACGTGTAATTTTGAACCACACTTCACTGAGTTGAATTGCATATGCAACGACACCTTTATCTTGAGTATCAGGGATAGCAAACTCCGGGGATGAGAGATCTGGAGTTTCTCCGCTCGAAAACTGGGCAGGATTTAATGGTTTCCCAGTCGTTTCTGGATACCAAGGAAAATTCTCCTCGCCTGCGAAATCTATGACGCTGAATTCGGCGCCATGTAATCTCTTGAGAAGGAATAAACTCCAAAAGCATCGTCGGCGTTCTTCACGAAGCAAATCAGGTAAAGGAGCCTGACTCTCTGTTGTGAGACCTGCATTGTGGGCCAGACTCATGGCCAGACTACTGTGCACGCTTGCTTGTCGTGTATTTCCATCTAACACGTGTTAGTTGCGCGTGATTTTCCAGGCGAGTACTACGTACTAGTAAAGTCTACTAGACTAAGTAGGCACAAAGACTGTAGTGTCGAAAGTTCTACCCGACCTCCGAATATCCTGCCTGAGATAATCGATCGAGCTGCTTCTACATATCCAGCGACAAGCTCGGATTGATTATCGCGGAAAATCTCGTCATCCGAGAAGCGCATTGCCAAAGCTAGGACCGAGAAAATCACCTCTGGGTCGCGTTCGTTGAGTGTTTCAACAAATCTCTTTCGACAAAAGACAGGAAGCGGTTGGCAATCGCAATAAAGCAGGTAAGTTTTCGCGATACTTATGATTGCCTCAAATGGTGGCAGCTTGCTGTAATCTGATCAGTATTACGATTGTTTAAACAACTGCACATAAATTTCTCACCTACTCGAAAGTCTAAATACATTTGGTGTCCTCATTATCTGTTCCGAATGTGACAAAAGAGGAGAATTCAAAATATGCCTTGATGTGCTCCTGCTCATGGATACTTGATTTGCAAGAACCTCTGCAAGTTGAGCCTCGACTGATTTCAGTCTATCTTCCTGGTAGGTCTCATCAGTACCGGATGCTCACACTTAAAAGGTCTTGACTTACCAAATTTACATCACTAGATGATCTGAATGTCTCTTGTACCCGGCTAGGTGAAAGCATTGGGGACCTCTCAATTGAGGTTCTCCCGTTCACATGATTTGATCCATCATTAGCATAATAACAATTCTGTCTTAGTCTCGCACAATGTGAGCATATTGGCTTCTCGCCTGGACATCTCGTTTTCTTGCGCCTGATCACGGTTGTTACTCAGTCAACGCAATTTAATATGTACAGATTTTATGTTCTCAATCCCCACATCTCATGCTCGCTGTCATCTCAGTTTATAAAACACTATTACGTACCGACATGGCTCACATGCTTGGCGAATACGTTTTGCAGGACGTTCTGACATTGAAGCACTTTCGATGAAATGTGCAAAGAGATTGAGGTCGTTCATCTAACATGATATTGGTAGTAAATTGCCCGGCGTGAGTGGGATAAAGTTATTTTGTTGATAAAAGACACTAGTATGTCCTGAATATGCCACTAAGCCAGATTTGGTCAAATAAAGAAGCAGGGATTCCCGGCGGAGAACGGAACGGCCGGATGTTGTTCGGATAATCTCCTTTTTTCTATGTGTAGATGGTTGGAATGTCTTATCTGATTATTTGCATCATGAGTGAGTTCAGATGAGAATATAGATCATGCAGCCATTCTGAAAAGTCTAAATATTGGCAAATGGTACGAAGTAGGGTATCCAACATTCAAAGTACTCCTTAATGTACTCCTCAAAAATCCAATGAACAGAAAACCGGAAAAGTTTACAGGCTGGCCCTCATATCCACTTCTGCTTGTGTACCCAGAACTTTCCTCTCAATATCCAAATACATATCATATTCATTCATCTCCTCAATTGTTAATTTCTTTTTCTCATCCAAAACCTTGTAATTCGGGTTGTGAGTATTCGACGAGAATCCGATCCGTTCGTTGATATTCACCCTTGCACGAGCACTAGCTGCCTGTACTCGAGAAGCTCTAGGTCTGCGAATTTGCTCATATAGCTTTAGCCCATCGCTGATGCTTGCTGCTTTCGAATTTGCAAATTCATATTTCTGTCCGAAAATTATACCAAGCGCAGCGGCATCTTCCAAAGCCTGGCATGCTCCTTGACTTTGATCTGGGAGCATAGGGTGCGCTGCATCACCGAGAAGGCATGTAGTCCCCTTTTGCCAATACGGATATGGCTGATGAACGAATAGTCTCCATGGTTTCACATCCGTCGAGTTCTTGAATAACGCAAGGAGCTCAGGGTCGAGATCCGGAAATGGCTTGAGGATATCCTCAACTGTAAGGTTAATGTTCCAGCCTTCACCGGCATGGGGACTTTCGTTTGTTGGGAAGAAACAGTAGAATGAGTGAACTTCTCCGTCTCGGCATGGCGAGAACACAATCTTGTGAATTCCTTGCCCACCCCAAAATTCGATAGCACTATTTGGTGACAAATCTCGAAGCCCTAGTTTTCTTGCATCTTTCGTTTCGATAATGCAGTGCAGGCATGTAGATGTAGATAACTCTCGATCTGGCACAATTCCCAAAGTCTTCCGTACTTGTGACCCAATCCCATCTGCGCCAATTATCAAATCATGTTTGGCTTGTAGACCGTTTTCAAAAGTAGCGATCCCCTGTCCATGATCGATATCGGCGCATTTATGGTTGCACTTCAAAATTGCTGGTATGCCGGAATGATCTGGTCCGGTGGCAGAGTCCATCAACATCTCATGCATGTTGACTCGATGAAACATGTTATAAACATATCCCCATCTATCCTTATAATCTGCCAAATCGTATTCGTTTTGAACCTGTCCCGTTCTCCAATCATGCGATATGAGTTTTTGTAGAACCACAGGTCGTCCAATTGAAATATTGACGCCCCATTCCTCCAGCCACTTGGTACCGTTCGCCGCACACGATATAGATGCACCAACTTCCCCAGCAAAATCTGCTCGTTCATATATTGTGACTCGGTGGCCGGCCTGTCGTAGACTTGTGGCTGCAGCAAGACCTCCTTTTCCGCCGGTTTTATTAGCTACTATGATTGGCTTCAAAGGAGATAAATGCATACCTATTCCACCACCAATGACACCAACATCCAACGCTCTCCAGGTTCTTTCCATTGAGCCCATATTGATCGACACCGAAATATCGAAAAACTATACTATTATATGGGATATTGAAAAGCGTTGTACAACCTTAAACAGGCGATGTATATGAAAACAATTGAGATAAATGAAAGCTTGATTCAACAATGTAAGAGAAGGTAGAGAGTGCTTTACCTGCACACACTCTATTTAACTTCTCCATCGAGTCACCTCTGATTCTTACCTTCGATGAATACCTATCAGTCCCGAGGTGGTCAACACCCAATCTGCGACATCCTGAATCGCGGCCAACCCCTCACTTGATTGCCGTTAAGATAGGAGTGATTCGCAGGTACATGTGAAAACTAGATAGTTTCCGTATCCGCTTCCGTGTTGAATGAACATTACGATTTCTGAAGGTGGGATGGATAAGTGAATCATTTTGAGCTCAACGGTAGCTTATGTAAGCTGATCCGCTTCCGATCCGTTAGCGTGATGTCAATGCGATTCCCCCTGTTAACCTTAGCATGCGGCAGGTTTATTGGTTTATTGAACATGAGTTGCCGTGCTTCTTGCGTTATTCACAAAGTCATATCATACAGATTGCAAAGTTGCAGTCTCCATGGCTACTATTGAAGATTCGTCACTCGATGCTGCCAGCAATCTTCTGAGAGAGGATGTCAAATATGCACAAGAGCATGACTTGCAGACCTTGAGTATCTACTCGGCAAGACACCACGAAGACGTCAAACCTCTCACGGGCGCCATCTCAAAACCTACCACAAACTCGTCCAAGATCCGGGTAATGTAAGTAACGCTAAATACATACATATGTCACATGCTTGCGTGTCTTCTATCATTTTAACATCTGTCCAGCTACATCCATGGAGGAGCATGGCGTGATCCACTTGTGACGTCCTCGTCTATCCTCCCAACGATTAATCGTCTTTTGTCTTCATCCATCGAATGCAAGATCGCCTCCTTTGTTTCAATCAATTATCGCCTCTCATCCCATCCATCCTTCCCTCAAGATTCTTCTTCAGTTCCTAAGCATACATACCGCAATGCCAAGCATCCTGATCACATATGGGACGTTTGTTCTGCGTTATCTTACCTACAATCCAAACACTCTATTGAAGATCAATATCTGCTTGTCGGTCACTCATGCGGCGCTACATTAGCAATGCAAATCCTAATGGGAAAGGAATTCCTGCATTCTTGCGGTATACCATATGAATCTCTAGATTTTAAGCTCCCACGATATGTTCTTGGTGTGGCTGGAATATACGATTTGAGATTACTTCGCGATACACACTCGCATCCTGCATACAATGAATTTCTTACAGAAGCTTTTGGGTCTAATGAGAAAGTTTGGGACGAAGTTTCCCCAGCGAGGTTTTCGAACTTTGATGAATTTGGAAAAAGTGGAAAAGTTCTTGCCTTTGCCACTTCACGAAATGATGAGCTAGTTGATGAGGAACAAATAGACGTTATGATGAGGAATGTGCAGGATATCGATGGTGGAGTAGTGGTAAAGAACCTCAAAAATATGTTGAAGGGAGCTCACAACGAAATATGGGAGACGGGAGATCTGGCCGATGCGATAGACGAAATCTTACATCTATCTAACTAGCCAAAATGTAGCAGAAATCTCACCCTAAAGTTTAGAACTGCAAACTCTAAATTGACTTCGCCAAAACCAAAATGATAAGGACTATTCCATTCCAATCTTTGACCGGTGGTTGGTATTTGGCTCAGTTTTTTGTCTTTCGGACCATCGCTCGATGGAGGTGCACAGCTGCCAAGTAGGCATCTGCTCTACAAGCTGCTGCTGGGGATATCATTGGTAGCGCTGCTTTGCCTACCTTTGTGGCAGTGAAAAATTGTTATAAGCACGAGAGTGGTGCTTTTCAAGTCCGAGGGGTGGACTAGTTGTTATGCCGAACATGCTTGTGGTGATGTAAGTTTTGCCATTAAAATGACAATTTGGAATGGTAGATTGTTTCAGTCCTGTTTTTATTGATAAAAGTTGTGCCGATTTCCGAAAGTTCGAATTAAAACGCCATACAGTTGCGATCATATTCATTTGTGCTATACCACGATTTCTCTACACTTGGAGTACCATTTCATAAGAAACCCCAAGAAGGTTAAATGGGTATTTTCTTGTCGTTGTCATTGTTATTTCTATTCTATTTTTAAACTTGATTTCGAGGCCTGGTTTCTGTTCAAGCACATACCAAATTCATCTCATCAATTTTTGTCCTGAACATTTGGAGCCTTGAGAGTTCGAAGGGAATTTTTGAGCCAAAAAATATTCATCATAAGTCCTAGTCTTAACACATCATTAATAATCATTTATGGATTAGAATTATCCCCGATAAAGTTGTTAAAAGTACTGTATGTATACACAATTGTAACCCGTGATCACTTTGAGTAGATGTTCTAAAGTATAGGCAAGTTTAAAATTTGTATTCATAGTTGGAAACCATACTGTATCCAAAAGCTAGACATTCTCGAGACATGTCAGAGACCATGAAACTGGAGTGTACCTGCCTAACGGAATGGGTGAGATTCTACGATTCTACCTTTCCGTCCTCCTACTAGCTTTTCCGAACCCAATGGGTCGTTATATTGGGAAGGGCGGGGGCAGAAAGGATAGGAAGGGTAGGTAGGTAGTATAAGCTTGAACGTTTTTATTTATTTATCTTTTTAGGACTGAATTGGTTGTGTATCTAATTAAAATATTGATTTAAATTGATGTTCATATTAGTAATATTTAGAGAAGAGCGTTAGTAACGCAAGACGTTATTTTATTATTTATCTACAATTTTGTATTGCATGTATGGTATAAACATCATTGTATTATAGTGACTAAGGAACTAAGTTCTATAGAGTCGAGAGATTCTATATGAGGGACTCGTGATGACTAATCAAGCTAAGCTAACTAGTGTATGTAGAGCATTTATAACAACATTTTGTATTTAGTTTTTCTCGTGTATATAGTTTTTTTCGCGTAGATAGGTTTTTTCATATATGCATAGCTTTGTCTCGTATATATAGTTAGGTATTTAGGTGAAACACTGTGTTTTAAAACCAGGGGTCTATTAAGGTAGCGGTCTCAAAAGAATTACCGTACATGTTGGGCTTATCTGATGAGGCAGCCTATAAAGTACCACCTGAGACCTACAACCAGCTCGAAATTTGATGAGCACCTGGGCAATAGATAACACGTGAAGCTAGCGCAACTGCCCTACCGACTCGAGAACTAAATACAGATGCGCAACAATACAATTTTAATTTAAAATCTCTTTCAGTTTTCTCCAATGCAGCAGCTTTTTGGCTGTGCATCTTCACGAAATTAGCGAGTCAATGAGCATTGAATGAACCTCGTGTAAGCTGATTTAAGAATCGTGGGTTGATAAAATATCACGAATCACCATAAGGTTAACGTTAATTGCGTCGCAATTCCTGCAGCTTTGCCGTAAGCTATGTCAGAAATGGATCGCTAGCCGCTCATCTTTGAGGCTGTGTGAAGAACTTCACACATCATGAGGATTTATTCAGCTTTATGCCTTCCCTCTATTAAGACAATCAAACTCCTTGAAGTGCTAATTTCTTTGGTGCATCGTAACATTTCAGTATAACTGTCGCAGTAATTGGTAATGGCAAGTCCTCCCCAATATGAATTAAGTTCTCTCCCAGAAAGGGAAACTCGCTCTACTTCACCTGTCTCCTCAATATATTCTATGGGAAACAGTCGGAGAGGTTCGAACGGAGATCAATTTGTCACAAATACATTCCCAGCAGAGCCCTCAATACCCGGCAGCACAATTGGTCTTCAGATATCGGAGCGTACTTTGGACGGGTTCGATAACAATTCTACTTCATCTCTTCATGATGAAGATCTTCCAGCGTATTCAAGTTCTCCGGCAACCTCGAAAGTCACAAGCTATACCCTGGAAAGGAATTGGGGTGGCCTTGTGGTGTCTTTAGTATTCTCGACCCTGGTTCTACTACAGTGGATCGTGAGTCTTTATAGCCACTTCTATTGAAATACTCCACAGCTAAAGTCAATAACTAGGGACTTGTTTATATCTGTTACAGACCTTTTGGATCGAGACATTCATATGAAGTTACTGCTGCAACCACAGAATATGATTTCAAGCTGAACGAACGATGGTTGAAAGTTTTCCAAAGTTTAAGCACGATTTGTTCGCTCTTTTTAGTCATTGTTGTGTCGACTGTTCTCTCAAGAGCCGCTGTTCTTCTCACACAGCGCCGAAATGCCAAACCAGGGTATACACTAAGTCAAATATTTGCTATTGCAGATGAAAGTTGGCTTAGCATCCCGGTGATATGGAAGCTTTTAACTAATAAGAATATGCGATCTATCAAATCAGGGTATCTGTTTTATGCTTTTAGCCTTTGTATAGCTGGTACGTCGGCTCAATATACTAACTATATTGATAGAATCTAACCGAGTTTCAGTGATATTGATCTATCCAATTCAGCAAGGCTTTCTCCAAATCCACGATATCCATGTCCCTAATCCTGAATATCCAACTACAAGTTATTTCAATTTTTTAGCCGGAACATATTATTATCCGTTTCAAAATGGGGAGACTGTACTCTACGATTTGTACAAATCGAGAGGGTTTCAAGGAGCCCTCAATGCTGACTTGATTGGAACTGATCCAGATGGCGCCCAGCCAAACTTGTGGAACCCATCAAACTCTTCCAGATCCTATCTAAATGGCCGTGTATCTGCAAACATATCGCAGGGCCTTCAACAGAGGTTGTCAAATCCTTTGACATCATGGTATGCCATCCAGAACAACACATACAACAATGGGATGTATAACTCAACTGGTCTGCGAATGAACACATCCATCTCATGCAATTCCATTGAAAAAAACGAATATCCAGAAATCTGTGAGGGCTCTGCGCCATGGAGTACTTTAATCAATTTGACAAGTGTAAACGATACCATGTATAGTTTGTATGCCATGCAGCATTTCAATGCATTGAGCTTGAGAGTTTGTGTGCCCGGAAACCGATTCGCATTTCCATGGTCGGTGAATACTACGCTGCAAACAATCGAAGAAGAGTTATATTTTGATATTAGCGGTTCGTTCTTCAACTTTGATACGAATCGTCCGTATTTACAGAACTACACGCAGAGGTACACATCCCACCAAAAACGGTTGTTGCGTTAACTAAATAACATACAGATGCACCGCAAATACCACATCTGGATATTTCAATCTTCCGACTTACTCTAATACCAGCGCTGGCCCTTTACTACCCGCTGATACTTTTGTATATGGAGCCATATCCCTTGGCGCAACCACTCCCCGAGAGACATACAATACGAGCAATCGACCCAACGATCAATACTATGCAATTGATGGCACAATGCTTAACTATCACGGCCCCCTTTTAAGTTCCGCTCTAGCATTATTTCCCGACTGGAGTAACCTGGTGGATGAAGCAGGTGGAATTGATGAACGACTCGGCGTACAATGGCCACTCAGCAAGTTTACAGGATCAACTGTCTGGAATGAGTAAGTAACCATTACCCCCTCACCATTACAAGACTATAACCAACAGCATCAGATCCTACGCATCCTATCTCAGCCGATATTCTGCCAACCCAAACTATCTCGAAAACAGCCTCCGCATCTCCACATTCCTGGCCACCAAAACCGCCTGGGAAGTCGCAGCTTCAAACATAAATACCCCCTCCCATCCACTCTTCACTGAGATGGGAAAGAGAGTAAAACGTCCACACCTACCAATCTCCATCGTAGTAATCATTAGCATCCTCGTCGGTTACGCTACTCTCTCCATACTATACCTTGGTTTTCGTAGCGCCAAGCGCACTTGGACGACGACATTAAATACGCTTTCGATGACGTTACTCACGAGAGATGCGGCCGAGAGAATGCCGAGAATTCCTGTGGTTTTACATTCGAATTCGGGGAATGAGTTGAGGTTGATGCGCAGTTTGGCGGGGGAATCGGCGGTTATTGGGGATTTGATGGCGGGTGATAAGGTGGGTATGTTGGCGGTTGGTGCGGAGGGCATTATTGGGATGGGTGGGAGGAGGTATAGAGATGCTATTGTTGTGGGTCCGCTTAGGGGGTAGTTTCTTGGCCGTGTTTTTTATAGTCCAGACTGCAGTCCGGATTTGAACTCTGTCAATTTTGGAAAAGATGTAAAACGCAGAAAATTATTTCTTCTTTTTGAATAAATATATCGTCTTGAATGGTTTTGATACTTCAAATGATCTCAATAGGTAACTAAAATTGTTTCATTCTTCCACATGGTTTCAACCCTCTCCTCTCCTCTCCAATTATTTCATCCACTTCGACTTACAGAGATCCGGCCCCTTAATCTCCCGCTCCTCATCGTCCACAAGCTTCTCTAACTCCTCATCCGTCGGTGTCTCACTCACTCTATAAACCACTTTCCCCGCACTGACTTTCCCCTCAATGCAGCTCTTCCTAAATTTTCCCAGCGATACTCCCTACTCCTATATCTTGAGTTATCTGCAAGCCAAGTTACTCACGTACACATCCATTCCTCATTAGAAACCGCCAACGGCGAAGCACTTTAACGGTATGAGAAGAACGGGATTTGATATGATACAGTGTGAAAGAGTACTTCAGCTGTATTTTGTGCGGCGAAATGGATGAGGGTGGATGCAAAGAAAGGGAAATATCTGCGATATTATTGATTAGCACAAGGAGATCTAGTCAAAATATTGTAATTGTAATCAGTTCCCTTGGCATACTACAATGCCGACAATACCGACTGAGTGTGGCAGTCCTCTTGCTGTCCCTGCTTCTCATATTCTTAAGGTTTTCATAAATTCGAGGCAAACCATGCCGTCTTGACGTACTAGATAAAACGAATATGGTGAGATGTAAAGTCCATTACTTTAGACCAAGTGATTTAAATAATCCGAAATTCGTCATGGTGTTGAACAAACTCACCCCCACAGATGCGATGTAGTAAAATTAAATAGCAAGAGAACATTTTGATTAGTAGCACGAGCGGTGACGAGCCTTGAAGCTTTTTGAGGAAAGCGTGGAACTAATAAAAACAATGTGAGGAAAGTATCAGTAGAATCCCACCGAGTCAGATGCGAACCCAAAAACTGGAGTCGCATTAAATGGTAAGTCAAAATAACTTGAAATAACTGTAGTTAGTCCAAAAATTGACTCCAAGAGTATATCTTCATGTAACTCATGCGACCAATCAACCCAATCGACATACATGCGCTCCCCAAAGTAAATCCAAACCAAAGCAAACAGCCAAATTTCCAATTGTAAACATTTTCAATCCACCCGTATCGCGTCCACAAAGTCATTTCATCTTCATCCTCGCTAAATCCACCACCCAATTATATCCAGTCCACCCTCGCTTCCTAGATATATAATTAAATAAGTGTCTGTTCTTCAACCAAAGTACCGGTACTTCGATGTTGGCGGAGCGGTTAGTACGTCGGATTCATGGGAACGAATCTGGAAAGATCTCCGCTGTAAAACTTCAGTGTGTACAGTCGGGTTTGGCCACCATCTGCCTGTAGGGGCATTTGGGGGATTCAAGCGACTTCATTGGAAACTGGGGCCCCAGTTTCTGATGGAGTCGCTTGAGTTCTGCCATTTTTTTCTATGGATTTTTTTTTGGTTAAGTACGACCGCGGGTAGAGATGGGCGATTATGGGGGCGAAGTTCGCTTGTATGGTGGTGGGTGGGTCTTTTTTGAGGATATCGCGAGTAATGTTATTGTTGTCGCGAAGTGAATTTGAAGGCAACCAAAAAGAAGTGGATTAATATACCTAGGTATGTCTTCAACCGACTCCACTTTATCATAATCGAAACATGCAATGATATATACATAATGACGCGGTAATGAAGTACATAATGAATTTCTTTTTGGCCAACACTTTTGCACCGAAGAAAGAATAACAAGGAGTGTATGAAAGCATCTTGGACAATGATGATATGTCTTAATCTGAGAACTTAACAATAAATTTGTATACCAATCAATTTTGCGAATATCTAAGCAATGTCGAATTTCTCGAAAGTAAAAGCAGAAGACTTTTTTCAAGCAGAAAACAATGATGAAAGATGTACCAATTTCTTACCCACTTACGTCCTTTTCCCAACTTCTCGTTCCGAAAAAGGTACATTAGTTCACGGATTCATCATTTTCATATCAAATAGCGCCTCTAAGTCCCGAGGAAATCGAAAAAGTTGTCTTTTCTGGGGAGGAGGGGGTCGGCTTGGGTCATCCTTCCCATCACAATTGGAATCTTTTGGCTGGAATTTTTAACAGTTTTCTTGTGCTTATTTGTTCTCTTTGGGGTCTCGAAAGATTTTCCAGTGATGGGCTTATCGTATTCGTCATTCCACTGTCGACTAGCGATGGCAAGTCTTTCTTTTGAAAGTTCTCGAGTTGAGATAAGAGACTAATGTTGACCGAGAAAAGAAAGTACTTTTCTACCGGAATATATAGTCCTCTGATCAACAAATGTGTAATTAATGTATGTGTTGGCAATGCTCCAGAAAACCCATCATCTTCTTCACTGGGAAGAGATTTCTTTCGCTGGCCCAAAAAATGAAGGTACCAAGAGCCTAGAGACTAGAGTTTTCTGGACGAAATGGCATTTTCCAAACTACGAGACGAAGTGCATAAGTTCGGCACAAATATCGAGATAGGCTTAAGCTTGAAGTGACGGTAAAGAGTATATCCTTTGAAGGAGAGGTACATCTAATGCTTAATGTCCGGTTTGGCGTTTGAGCCCACATGAAAACATTGCGGAATTGGGTTATCATCATGGATTTTATGTTAGTAAATGTGGAATTTAGATGATTTCATCAATGAGGATGAACCTCATCATGAAGAGTTCCTACGCTCAACGACATTCTGATGGCCAGCAAGAGAACAGCTCTGAAGGTCTTTCGACATAAAATTAGACCACGAGGCAGCAGCAATAACCGAGAATTCTAGAGTCCTGACATGTGAAAGGTTCTCGCAACCAAACAAAGTGTTGACCGAAGATGTTGGCAGAGTTGATAAATCCGAGAAGTGAAGTTTGACAAGAGTGATGTTATTTCGGAAGAATATTTTTCCGAATCTAACGACGAACATCCAATAACCTTCCTGTATTGCTCTTTCCGATTTCGAATCTCATAACGGTACATGTTCTTTTCCAGCAACTTCAGATTTGGGTTTGCGTATAGCTAGACTCTACAAATGAAACGTTCAGGAAGGATATGTTAAGGAAGCTGCTTATGTGGCCGGATCCAATATTTTATTTCTAGCCTTTTCAAAAAGAAAAAACTCCAAATATGGATTGAATGAACTCTCTACCGCCTTCACCCCGATGTCTCGGATAAACACCGGTCCAACCCACCCCACTCCCGATATATTTGGAGGTGGACCTGGGGTAACTTTACTCCGTACACATGCCAGCTTTCCGACAGTCACCATTTCTATTCGACCTCACCCAATCCATTGATTGGGAACCAATCAGACAAGTTCTACCACAAGAGCCAAATATCTCTCACTTCGTTAACCTTATCTGGCAAAAGCTCCGAGCTAAAGATCAATCCTGAAGCTTAGGAAGCGCCCAAAATGGCAGCAGTAACCAATTCCAATGTATCGAGTGCGCCTACCAAGATAGAGGTATGCTTTCTAATCGTTTTCTTACCATTCACTAACATATCTTAGATTGTTGATCGATTAATAGCAAGAAGTGCAAAAGTCACGTTGGTCCTGATTGCCCCGCCATCCGAGCATGACACTAACACAATCCTATCAGCACCAAATATGGTCTTTCTGGCCAAGTCACCCTTCTCCAACACGACTCTGAATTTGCATCCTTGATTGGCGAGGCTCCATCACATGCTCTCCTATTTTCTACCGCTGGCACAACCAACAATCCCTTCTTCCACGAAGCTTGTGTTCTGTTACCAGACCATGATGAACTCTATATCACATCAAACCTTCTACAAGCCACAAGCTCGGCAAATTTTCCTACCATTCTGATATCTAGAATCAAACTTCATAGAAATGAAGATGGCAGCATCAAATCTGCTGACTGGGCCAAGATGCGTCCACCGCCAGGAATTGATATGCCAAATGGTGGTGTCAACTATCAAGATGGTATTCTCTTTTGTGCCCAAGGAAATGCAAGTGTAGGTTCAGGTGGAATATATTATATGCCAAGATCTTCACCTCCAAAGCCTATGGTGACAAATTTCCATGGGCGAGAGTTCAATTCGGTAAAGGATGTTGTGGTAGCGAAAGATGGTAGCATTTGGTTTACCGATCCATGTTATGGATGGGAGCAGGATTTCCGACCAAACCCCAAATTGCCCTGTCAGGTCTATAGATTTGATCCCGCTACTGGAGATCTTAGAGTAGTGGCAGATGGATTCGGTAGACCGAATGGAATTGCTTTCTCAGTGGATGAGTCGGTAGTTTATATTACGGATACAGATCAACTTCATGGGGATGGAACTAAAAATTTAATGCTGTATGTATACTTTTCGTTGTTTTATCTTGGAATTTATACTGACTTTTTACAGTCCTGCAACAATCTATGCATTCGATGTTCACACTTCATCAGGTGCACCTTTCCTCATCAACAGAAGAGTCTTCGCATATGCAGCAAATGGCTTTCCAGATGGTATCAAATGTGATATTCATGGTAATGTATATTCTGGTTGTGGCGATGGCGTTGAAGTCTGGAACTCAACTGGGACCTTAATTGGTACAATTTTAGTTCCTGGTGGCGTAGCAAATTTCTGTTTCGGAAAGGATGGAGAAATATTCTTATGCGCTGAGCAGAAGTTTTGGAGATTACAGTTGGCAAAAACAACAAAGGGCGCACTACTTGGTATTTAATATATTTGAGCTGCTATTGGATATTGGATATTGGATAATTGATAAACGATGGGTGTTTAAATGTCCAGGATTCATCTGAATACCTATTCATGACTGTTTTCCTTTGGAAATTGCAAATTTCCTAATATGGTGATTCAATAACTGAATTCACAGTAATCCATAATATCTGCGACGAGTTGGCTACTCATCTTCATTGTCGTATTACTGTAATGCGGCGGTATCAACCCCAATAAAAATTTTAAACTACCTACCTACTCAAAAGTTATATTTTATGCACTTAATCACCCCAGGCGTGCTATGAAGCAACATATAAACTATTAGCATATCGATATATCATCAGTATCAACATACCTAACACTAACGAACCACTTTTACCCACTGGTTAAAATTCAAAATGTTCTTCTACACTCGCTCACGCTACACAACCGGCGATATCGAAAGCCAAGTTAACCAACACTCCAGCAATCAAAGCTCCCATATTCCCCCCCAAACTCCCCACATTACCAACCACATCGAAAGCCAATATTCCGGTACTCAAAGCTTCGAACGTAATCCAGACCACAACCCAACCTATACCCTCTCACAAACATGCAGAAGCAGCAGCAATCCCGAAATTCAACACGACGACACCCAAACTCTCTACACACCGTCTCATAAGGACTACACAGTCGATCTCGAAAGTCAGTATTCCAATATTTCTCCTCCAGGAAATCATGTAAATCGCCACCAAACATATCCGAACGGCATTTTGGCAAATCCAAATGCTTTAACAGATGACCCACAACACCTCGATACCTCTTTCCTATCCAAATTGACAAATCTTTTCACAATCAACTTTCCCACCCTCTCCTTATCCACCATTCGAAGCCCCGAAGCTTCTCCCCATCATTCCAAGGATAGTAGTAGCGATAAGAAAAGGTGGCAATGCATACCCAGTTCTATTGAGGAGGATTTGGAAAGTGGGAAGGTCCGGGTATGTGTCTTTTTCTCCTCCACCAGCACTCTTTTTCTCCTCCACCAGCACTCGCACCACTAAATCTTCTTAATCTTCTCAATCTTCTTTGCTACATTTTCTTGAAAACTGCTGATGGTCCATGGATGAGCTCATAATAGACCGGGTGTTACCAGTGGAACCACGAAGATGCATCTGTATGTGCTGGTTGTAAGCAGGAGAAAGTAAGAGGGCCAAAGTCGAGGTTTCAGGCGTTGAAGGGGGCATTGGGGTTTAGATCTTAGGATTTAAGACTTGAGTTGAGGTTTGGAGGAGTGTTACGGGAGGGGAGACGAAGGATCCTATGGATACTGTGACGAAACAAGTGATCGCTGACCGACAAGGTCTTGGATATTATTTTGTTGCGGGCATTGGCATTTGCAAATGAAAAGGAAATGGGCTGGAAACGGTGTTAGGGTGGTCGAAATTGTTAATATTGCGTTATTGTGCGAGATAAACTGATCATCGCAGAGTTTTCCTCGGGAATATGATGGCGAGGTATTTATAACTGGAAATTATCTGTAAATATCTCGAACTTTGCTATCAATCCTGCAGTGTGATTACTTGGTCTAATATTGGATCCTTAGATGGACCATATTTAGAGAGTGAATAAACCTCCCTTCAGAACGATCACTGGCCCACCCACATAAACTAGAAAAAGTTGAAATTCATTTCAGTTATTACTACCACATATATCCTGCTATATCAGAGAATTTTGATAGCAAAGTTCACCCCCCTCTGCTTAACCTGGTCTATAAGTCCCAGGTCTTCATATATCAATCAGTACATGATAGTTCTTAACGTACTACGATATGGACAACTAGTTTCAAAATTCAAAAATCTTACAAATTCCATTTTCAATCATTCAAATCATAGATTTAAATTTAAGACCCCAAAACCCCAAAATTCCTCGACTTTTGTTTTAATCTCAGAACTTGAACTTGCTTTTTTGAAAGTCGTGACTCGTCGGTTGTCCATATAGCAATAGGTATCCAAAAGCCTCCAGTTTCTAAAATATTCAATATCGGATGTCATACAATAAATCAACTCAAACATGTCTCCCAAGCACAAATCCACAAATCCCCCCAACTCAACCCAATCCAACCCAACGAAAGAAAACATGACCACCAGCAACCAAATGTCCCCGAATACCACCAACAGCTCCGCTGCAAGTCGACCTTTGATCTTTCCTTCGCTTGTTACTAAAACTTCAAGCTCCTTGCTGTCGGGAATTCGTTCTGCATATCATGTTTTGTATACTAATCAAGTAAAGACCCAGTGCGATGTCCCAACTGCAGAATGCTCTGAATGCGATCAACCATGCAATGAGTGTTTGAAGGAGAATAAGTTCTATGGGAGGCCATTTGTTGACCATGGAGATGAGGGAGGGAGAGTGGTGGTTACTAGTGAGAATGAAAAGGCAGTCGTCACTTCAGGAAATGGTAGACCAGTAGTTGCTCGAAAGTATAAGAATGGGGATGAGGATGGGAGCGAGGATAAAAAACCAATCTTCACTTCAGGAAATGGTAGACCAGTAGTTGCTCTCGAGGATATGTGAAGGATATGAGATCATGACGATCTTTGTTAAAAACAATATCATACCATGCGTGGCTTAACCAATAATTTATACGCCGGTTCATTTCCTTGCCAAGAATCCCATGTCGTCCCCAAAGCTAGAAACACCCTTTCCTATTTTATCCCAAATATCCCCAAACCTCTGTGACCAAATGCACCAAATTGGAAAGTGCGCAAACAAGCGCATGGACATAGCGGTTGAGAGTGATATGGCAGGTTCTTTAATAAACGCCTCCCGTAAAGTTGCCCCTCCCGCCGCCATCAGCTGCGTCTAGGTTTCTGCTTTTGGAGTTGATCTTCGTATTATCTTGGTCACACGTCTCAAACTTGGTAATTGCAGTATGTGGTGTTTAGCTTTTGAATAGATAAGTACGAATCAAAGAAGTAGGGATGCGAGGCGAGGAGGGGAGCAAAGCATTATCGTGGATGTGATTAGTTTGTTTTTATATATGAGGAGAGTTAAGATGAGAAGACAAATAGCAAGCGAATAGCTGATTATATATTCAACCAGAATGATTCCATCTCAAGGGACGAGCCTCCTCTTCTCAAATGTGGTTAAAAAACATAAATGGTCTTATTGTGAGTGAATACGATAATACTCTCCAGATTTTAGTTCATGGCTATGAATAGTCTTTTCCTTACATCCGAAAAGCGTACCGGTAATGTACGAAGCTATCGTGGCATATATTCTAAAAATAGAAAGGTAGAACACAGACTACATGCCAAGATGTGTTGACTCTGACCTAAAAAGCCGGATATTGCAAGTGTTTTGAACTCACTCAGTAAGGTGTATATAGGTATTGACCGAAAATAATTTGCAGATATACGTAAAGAAAAACGATAGGAATCAAAAAGGGTAATCGGTATAATCAAACTCCAATCTCAAGCAAATTTGGTACTAGAGCCTATATCCTAATGCGCTTTGCCGGTGAGGGAATGTCTCGCATTACATCTTTTTCATCACCTCCTAACATCGTACCATCTAAATCATCGGTGTCGTCTGTATCATCAGAAATATCCTCAATTGAGCGTTTCTGGTCGACGGTTGTGTTTTCAGTACTGATGATAACTGTAAATCCGCGGCAAGCCTTATCCGCATCCATGATCATACGAAAATGAAACTTGATATTCCTAGCAAGGTCTGGCCATTCCTCTGCCGGGGGCGAGAGAAGGTTTCCGAAGTAGATCAAAACTTGGGTAGAGAATTCGATAAGAGCTTCCTCGTAAAGTTTATCAAGACTCATCCCTTTCCACTGAGCATATATATTCTCCATGACCGTATATCGAGCAATCATGCTTGCAACCTCGGCAAGCTGATCGATGATCTCGACTCGCGACTGTACTGCTAAATTTATATCAGGGGAAAGTACATTCTAAGGAATATTATTAATTATTCATGTTTTTCAGAACTGCGACTAACGTACCTCGACGACACTTAGAAGACATGCCCACGCGATAACTCCGATTTTGAGACCGATTGTCTCCTCTACCACAGCTAGAACGTCAAGTATTCGTTGGAGGGAACCAGCAGCATCTGGATATATTTCGCGGCTGGCATTGAAATTTTCTTTGTGGCTCTTTGCAGGCCAATGCGAATTTTTAACGAGAGGATCTGAGCCCGCTTCCGTAGTTGTGGCTACATGTTCACGATCTAAAAATTGTTGTAGCTTCTCCCACACAGCAGATTCATTGGACTTGACATTTTGAAGGGCTTTAAGCCAAAGTCCGCCAAGATTACTCTTATTACCATGCTCTTCACGTTCTCTATCTGTTTTCATTGTTCTCTCTGTCAATTATCAACTGCTTATCCAGCTCAATATGGCTCAACGATGACTTACGAAATTGTGCGAAGTTCTGCACCGTGTTCTTCTTGCTTGGATCTATGGTACCGGACCAACCATTAAGGTCATTATTGTTTCTCTTCTCAGGAACTGGTGACTTGTGGGCGTTGTTAAACCCAGGAGAGTTCGATCCGCCTAATACGACAGGTTCACTCAATCGCCGATCCTTCCCATTTCGAGATTGAAATAGGGATGTAGAGTGTGTTCGGTCATATTGAGCAGAAGAACTTGCGATTGTTCCCTGTTCCCCTTTCTGTTTCTCCATATCCGTCTCATTCTCCGGTCCAGGCCCCTCATAAAGGTCAGGTCGAAGGTCATGTTGAGCCCTTTTACGATCACGTTCCTCGGATCTGTATTTTGGACTGACGGGAGAAGAATTATAACCTGGAGGAGCTACATCATAGACCGCCGTCCTTGTTTCGTAGGCTGTGGTAGAGAGGTTCATTTCGAGAACTTTTCGCGGTTCAGATCTGATAACTTGCCCAATAGCCTGTAGTTGGTATTTGGGTACAGAGGGGGATGGAAACCCAGGGGACTGTGGAAGACAGCGTTCTAGACTTCGCCGCTGAGCTACCATGTTAATTGGAGGCGGTAGAAATGGTTCCTCTCCGCCATCATTCCTTCGCTCAGGCGTTGAGTCTTTAAGAATTGAACCTATTTTTGTTTTATTCAGGCCAGCGAACCCCATGGCGGCTTGGAAATCGGCAGCATCCCCCACAGACGATGTAGGTGTTTCCGCTTCATCTTCTCGTCTCTCAGCAACAGGTGGTTGTAGTGTCAGAGGCACTGAGCCGCCTGTCATCTCAAGATCTTGATGAGTTATAATACTACAAGGTTCGTAGGTAGGCTCAACGGTCGTGTATGGGTCAGTTTCGGCGTATGCGGTAGATGCATGAAGGCTTTGTGATTGGATTGGAGAATCATAGACCGAGGTGGCTAGTTCTTGTGGGTTGAAAGTTGCGCTTTGTGGGCGGTTACCTCTTTTTGACGATTGGGTTGGGTATTGAGTTGGCAACTTTTGACTGCGGGGAACTGGCAAACGCATCGCCCATTCTTCAGCATCGGCCTTGTTCATATAGAAATGCTTCACGGCTGAAACAGCCATTTCGTTTCTCCAAATCTTGAGAGATTCCCCCTCTACTTTAGGGGATCTATTTAGATGATGACTTCCTTCTGCTTTAAAGGCCGGCCTGCCATGACTGCTAGACATCACTGCAAACTGTGATCCCGCGATCCCACCATACTCGTTAGGTATTTGATCAGATGGGGCATTTGGTGTCGTCGCCGCCTGCATGGCTGAACTCGACGAGCCCTGATTCTGATATGATAAGGCACTGTGGAAGGAATCGACAGACTCGAGTGCTTTTTGATTCAGCATTGGCATGCTGTTTGGTATCGTGGCCATTGAAATGAAGGGCGAGGGGTTAAAGCTTGCTGTATTGGCTGTTCTAGATGCCGAGGAACCAATATATGTTGTCGAAGTAGCCGATAAGCTTAGAGCAGAACTCGAACTCTTTGGAAGTAGCGATGAGCTTGAGTTTGACATAGTTGTTGACCCCTGGCAGTTTTTGGTAACATTCATAATCTTGATGCCGGCGAGTTTCAGTCGAGTGTCTTCCACTTCCTTCCGCGTCTCTGCAGATAGACCATGTCCATTCTGTCCTCCAATCAGGCTGGAATTCTGTATACCCAAGGAATCCATCATATGATCGGCTCTCAACGCACTTAGTACGCTTAATGTGCCCATCAAGCTTAACTTCAAGTCTCGTAGTCTCGCCAATAGCTTCATAATTTCCTTCTCTTTATACAACCATTTAACTTTGCCCCAGAAACTACCACTTCGTAGTTTTCGAATAACTCGATCGATCTTTGTACAAATCGTAGCACAATCCCCAATAATTTTGGCTGTAAGCCTATAAACTTGATCGGCATAGCGTCCATCTTTGCCATGGAGTAGTGTAGACAAGAGATGAAGCTCATCGGAAAAGGTCTCGAGGTCTCTTGCTAGATCTTTGATGTCGGAAGGTGCATTGGATAGAGCTTCACCCACTTCATAAAGAGTTTTGGAGATCGTGTAGACAGTTGCAGCCAATTGAGCAATGCTCGCTATGCCACCAATTACTTCAAGAGCCATAATGTCGAGCCCGTTAATGCTACAGAAGCGAATGGCAAGGACCGGATAACAGAAAACAAATGATTCAAAAAGTTATTCTCTATTTCAAAGCTTCTTTGTGATCTTATCGACAATTGAATAGAAGTCATCGTCCTCGAGATCTGTCCGACATGCAATGAGGCTGAGCTCCTGCAGGTGATACTCACTACTCACTACTCACTAGATTCATCTTTTTGGTTCATATCCTGGGGATAGGTATTTATATGTCATTGAAATAAGCCTAACAAAACAGCCTTTTGTACTTTTGTACCAAAAGTTTACATACCTATGGATACAGTATATAAACTTATAAAAGTCCTCCCATCCCAATCAAGCAAACATCAAAAACAATATAAATATTTCGTTTATTACTTGAGCACCCCCTGACGTGGGTTTTATGCCGATGCCGATGCCAAGCCCCTAGTTACCTCTATTATTAGCTTCGTTTTGCCGAGGCTATCGAAGCCTCTAGACTTAATTCATAATCAGCCTCGCCTTCGCTATTAAGCAACTTCCACTTCATTACCTACAACATCTTGACTCAGCAGATAACACGAAACATTGGAAGCCTACTGCGGACTATTTAAATAATCTTTCCATCAACATGGCTTCCTCATCAAATTCAGAAACTCCAGAAGACGTATCCTTCAGCACCATGGACGAAAAAGATCCAACATTAATAGGCGTTCACTGCCAATATGAATATTGCAACCAACTAGATTTCCTTCCATTTCGCTGTGAATCATGTCGCGGCACATTTTGCCTCGATCACCGAACAGAATCTAGTCACCACTGCTCACGTCCAGGAGAATGGGCGGCCAGACGCCGGCTTGCCAATCAATCTAAACATTCTTTGGGTGAAGGGAAAATGAAGGCGGATGTGGAAAAGCCCTGCGCATCACCGATTTGTAAGACTACAATTGGAACGAGTTTATCGACGGGTGTACATTGTTCCACGTGCAATCGAGATTACTGCCTCAAACATCGGTTACGAGAAGACCACGATTGTAAGAATCTCATACCGATAGGTGCAAGAGTCGGCAGATTCAATGAACAACAAGCAACTGCGAAATTAGCCTTTGGAAAGCTGAGGGCTTGGGGAGCGGCACAAAAAGCAAAAGTTTCCTCGACTCGAATCCTACCTGAGCCGAAACCTTCATCTGCAGCTGCAAGGCTGGTAGCCGTAAATCAACTTAAAAAGACGGCGAAAGGGGATGCGAAAGTACCTCCGGAAAAGAGGGTATATATATACGTCGATGCAGAGGCAGCGACAACGACTTCAAAACTTCCCAGCGGTGCTTTCTTTTACTCGAAAGATTGGGTAATGGGTCGAGTATTGGATGCAGCGGCAAAAGGACTACAGGTAGAAAATATCAATAATCAAGGCACTGATGAGAAATCTAAGCTTAGAATCTTTCACGTTGAAGCCGGGAGGTTGTTGGAGTTCAATGAGAAAGTTGGAGATGCTTTGGTTAGTGGCAATCGTATAGTTTTGCTGAGGGGAGTCGGACCCGCTGTTCCTGATCTCATAGAGGCATGATCTTCTTACATATGGATATCTATTGGCGAGACGGAGTTCAAGAATGGGGATTTTTGGATGATACCATTGCATGAGCTACAGCAATTTACAGGAGTTTGGGAATTCTTGTGCTTGCATACTAGTCATTAGATTATAATAGATCAGAGTCGTATTTCGACAGGCAGTTTTACATTGTATATATCTACCATGCTAGTGCATGCGAGAATGGAAAAGGCATGACCAAAGGTCAAAAGCTACCTTGAACTGTGCGTTTCATCTATCTATTACCTAGTATCCTAAGGCCATACCTATCATATTCCTTGAAACCCCTCAACCCTTACTCTCTGCACCACATCCAAAAGCCATGTCCCCTCTTCCCACCAAGTCCCCATCCCCTCATCAACCACAACCCCGTTCCGTTCCCATATCCTCACAGCCTTATCGCTTGCATACAAACATATGGATTCTCTCCACAGCAGAATATTCTTTTCCTCCTCACTCAACATCTCATACGAGAACGTCGGATGTTCAATTGCCCACCTCATAGCATTTTGAAGTAAGAGATCCGCATACCCTTTCCCTCGATACTCTTTGGGAACAGCAAGTCGAATCAGCTGGATAAAGGGCTCAATAACGTCATTCAGGGTATAAGCTCGGCCTAATTGATATACGGGATTTTCTAGGTAGAAGAACTGAGAAGGAAGCGGGGTTTCTATATCAGTGGCGCCGGAACTACGTATCGAGAGTTGGGTACAGGATGCGCATGATCTGGGTAGGGCAGTAGACGGATCGTCCCTGTGGGAATATACATCACCTCTTTTGTCGTTGAGGGAGTTGGGACGGGAGGAGTCATATGCGCAGAGATGGACAGAGCGCGCATCATTGTTATCGAGATGGTGTACTAAATGAACGGCTTGTTATTCGATAACATATACTTGTTCGCGTACACAACAAGAATCTTTGAATACAAGTATTTCGGATGCATGGAGCTGTTCATAGGTTGGAAGTTGCCGATCCCAGAAGTGTAAATATAGGCGCGGAGGGAGTTGGATGGAGATTTTATAGGAAGGGATGGGAGTGGGAGTGCGAGTTGAAATTGCGTATTCGGGTGGATTTGGATTTGGATTTGGATTTGGATTTGGATTTGGATTTGGATTTGGATTTGGATTTGGATTTGGATTTGGATTTGGATTTGTCATTTTTTGTGAATTGAGAGCTGTGAATTGGGAGTTGGGGATTTATATATCGTCTTATAACGCCCATGGGTATTGATAATACCTACCTACTTGACAGAGACTAGGTAGGTATATGACAAGACAAGATTTGTAGATTTAAGGATCCAATTCAAATTATTTCGAGAGCTTAGATATTACTTACTAGGTACCTACTTATTATTCATCTCATCGCTCGTTGTTGAATAGGTATCTATATACATACATACAACCTACCAAAAACATAATTAATACCAGCCAATAGGGAATGAACAAACCATGCGCCGCTTCCTTACATAAGGTACATATATAGCATATATAGTGAGAGCCGCGCAGCGTAGAAATTCCAGAACCTAAAGAATCCTCCACAGTTCGTATATATTCTTTTCCATTCTTGAAGAAGTAAAGAAAGACCAGCGAATACCCACCTACCTACCAAGAGATACCTAGATACAAGACACTGAAATGGTTAAATTTTCCCACCGGAAAAGAGTGCCCGGCCGAGTCCGAGGGGTAAAATCTTAGCAAAACGATTATTATTCATTTCTTGCCTAAGTTACGGTAGGTTATCATGTAATGTAGGTGTTTCCGGATACTATACTATACTATACTATACTATACCATACTATACCATACGATATGCTACGATACTATAGACTTGGTTTAGTAACTTTGGTTTGCGGATACCTATATGGGTATTCTCCGAGTCGTGATCCGTTCCTTGGTAGATAGATATGTTTGGCGTGGATGGATGGATGGGAGGATGGGTTTCGCGGAAATTCGTGGTCGGAATATAGTACAGTAGTATTGGACTAATCGGTTAGATACCTATTTATACTGTATCTAAGGAAGGGTATCTCCTATCGCAGGTGTGGTGTACTGTATGTAACATTAATCTTGAAGGTACTATCAACTGCGTAGGTAGGTAGGTAGGTAAATAGAAACCGCGCCCAGCTCATCAGCGGGGCCCGGGGTGATATTAACATTTGGGTTCTTGAGAAAAAGAGTACCTATATATATACAGGTACTGTAAATAAGGTATACAAACGAGAAGAGAAGGGAAAGAAAAGAAAAGCAAGCGGCCGATCCTTGGAGAGTCAACTATTAGTACCTAGGTACCTACTGTACCTACGTAGGTAGGGACCCATCAACCCACCTGCCTATCTCGAACAATATGGTTCGATAGACCTCGACACCGAGGACCTCCACAGCCAACAAAAAATGAAAGTTTTCCCAAATCATCAGACTTTAACTTTGACACGTGAGGATTGTCGTACGAGATGGATGTGCGATTACACGTGGCGGGTTGGGAGGGAGAAGGGAGAACGTAACTGAGATAGGAGAATGTCCATTCTCGGAGATTCTGGGATTCGCGGACTCGGATGATTGAGAATCCTTATATATCCGATGAGGGGTTCGGGTTCACCCTACCTACCTACCTACCTACCTAGTGCTACGACCTGGAACCTAGGTGCCTATGGAATATCATGGATGTCCATGTATAGGTACCTATAGGGTTGTAATATAGGTCCAGGGGTGTGATATTGGTAGGGATGATGGAATTCGAGAATCGGATTCTAATAATTGGATGATTGGATGATTGAGTAGGTAATTGAATTCGATGATTGGATAGAGAATTGATGATGAAGGCTAGATTGATATGAAGGAGACCTGGACCGATTGATAAACCGGAATAGAATAGACGAGAATAGATAGATTGATACTCATAAACTTACCCTCCCAAAAATATCCTACAACTAGAATGCAAGCAGCATTGAGAGATTATCCGATCGAGACAGAGGAGATCAATTGTGATTTGAATTGCATTCCCAACGATAAGAAATAATTATCGACCTAATCCCTTAGCCCTCAGCCCTCAGATGCAGAAGCAAAGCCATATCTAGCGCCACACCCCAAGTGCCAAATTTCATTAATGTTTCCGCCGCACTTCTAAACAAGGCTCTTGGAGGACCGTTCATCTTTTGTTGATCCTTTCCCACATATCCCATTTCTAAAGTAGTATCCTGGTCCCCATTAGCCGCCAATTCATTCCCCAAGATATCCAAAAACGCATTATCCCCAGCAAACTCATGGCTTCGTAATATTTTCATCAAAATTCCCTTCTGTTCTCTATCCGCCACTTGTGCAAAGACCCATAAAATCACATGAGCAACCGTTAATAACGTCGCACCATAAGCTCCCGTATCGATCATTCCTCCTCTCATTTCCCCTGATATCTCAGCACCTCCTACACTTTGCCGCGATATATACACGCCGTTTAGACCCCTGTTTAATTCCATCACCGCTTCAGCCGCCCGAACAGCTACATCCACAGCTAATTCCGGATCTTCTCGTGCCCACAATCTTAGTCTTTCAAAAGCGGTCATAATACCCGTATGTCCAGATCTCCCAATAGCATTAAGGAGATCGTTGAAAGGAATATGAAGGGAAAGAGTTGCGAGATGGTGTTGGACAATTGAGATATGGTGGAAAATATGAGATGTTGAGTGAGGGGTCATCACATGAGACCGTAAGTATGTTTTGGAAAAGAGGCTAAGCGAGTCTGGATGGTGGTTAGTTTGGTCATCGCCAGTGGGAATCGGATGCCTAATACACTAACGTACAGGCTAATTCTTGTCTCCTCGAATAAATGCGGGACTTTAGGGTCTGCGAAGGCGATCTAACAGTATGAAAATGTGGATCTCCGGGTGTAGGGTGATGGCCAGGAGTAGGGTACTGGTTCTCGGGTGAGTGTTTGTAGGTTTCCGGATGATTTTGACTATTGATGAATTTGCTAGCCAACAAGCATTCCTGCGAGAAATCAAAGACTTGATGTTGGATTTCAAGAAGGACAAGAAATTCGGTATATGGGTTGAGATTTGGCAAAGAAAACTGTTGTTGGTGTTGTAACAGTTGCTCTTCTGGTGACGAAAAACGCCTCAAGGAGGAAATATATGAAGGTGGTGTGAGTGAAAAGAGGAAAGGCCCTATGGCTTCGGCGAAAGATGGGAATTGTGGTATTGTGTCAGACCCAAGAGCGACTTTCCAGTCGTAGGCAGAAGGTGCACACCATAAAGCTTCGTCACAAGGACATTCGAGATCAACCAATTCGCCAAGTGTAATTGTTGATGATTGGTTCCAAAGGGCAGAAAATTGGCGATCAGTAGTATAGACAACCCAGTAAAGTCTTTTCAGAGTCTCTTCGTTGACCCAGCGTTTCCATTGAACTTGAGGATCTTCGAAAGTCGCATTCAGGGACAAATTCTTGGTTGATGTATTCCATTTTTCGCTCTCGTATAAGCGACGCATATGAGAAACGACGCGTCCTCGAAATGCCTCAGCTACATAGAATGCACGATTATTCCCACACCATAACCCCATGTGAATAAGTAAGGCTTGCGCGAAAATCATCATAGGATTTCGAATCAGGCTATTATCAAGGTTGAGAGTGGCGAGTAGATGCCAACCAATAACGTCAATAAGAACAATTGCGAAACGTCTTCCATTCTTGACATGGCTGTAAGTAGCTCCGATGATCATCATGGTAGATAATAACGGTACGGAGAGTTGGTTTGTATCCACAGTAGGATAATGAAGCACGGGGGCTTGGTGTGAGAAATGCTTAAAGTAAAGACCAATAAAGATATTGACCACATATAATGATGGCATTGTGAAAAGAGACTTTTTGTTATGACCTTCATTGACGGGAGATGTTAAAAAGTCTCGGAGTTTGTGATAGGTAGACTCGGAGATATCATATCGTGGGTTGTGACTTTGAAACAGGGGGTGTTCAAACGGGAGAGTAATTGGACCAGCCTCCAACATTGGAGATGGTTCCAATGTTGGAGGCCATAAAAAAGGCCATTTATCTTGCTCCAATGGTATATTCGAAGGAGATGGTATGCGTGGAATATTTGCAGATTGTGCTAACAACGATTCTAATGTATCATTTTTGGATTGATAATACTCCAATCTAGGCTCGCCAGCTATTATTGTCGACGATCCACCTAGACTTTCCAATTTGGCGTTGCTAGAAATTTGTTGCACTTGATTCGAAATCGGAAGGTGTTGGCTAAAGATGTTTCCAAAATTCCCCCACTCGTTCCCAGTCTCAAGCATAGCGGCGTAGAAGTCATTGGAGAACCACTCATTTGCCATTGGGCTATTCTCCGGTTGCAAATAGGAGGCATGACTGAAAGGTACGTGACAGGAATACTCCGTCATACCATGAGAGATTATAGGAGTCTGGTGATTTAATAACGTATCTTGAAATGGTTCTTGGTATTGTTGCGGGAACGAATTCGTTTCGTGATGTGAAAAAGTAAATCCTGGCATTACTGGAGCTGCACTACTGCCGATGTTCAGTTGTTGACCTTCCACCAATGATACAGGCGCTACTTCAGGAACCCAATTTCTGTGGTCGTTCTTTAGATTTTCGTGCTCAGGCATGTCGACCACGGTAGGTTCTTGGAAGGAATTTGGATAAGTTGTCGCTGCCGTTGCAAACAATGGGTCTTTCGACAATGGGGAAAGATGAACTGATTCTGATCGAGTCGTAGGTATCCCCTTCACGTTCTCGAAGTTCTTCCGAGCTTCTGCGAGATTATCAGATGTCTTCCTTCGTTTTACCGATCTCATTCGTCCTTCGGACTTCGATTCTTTCTTGTCCCATCGCGCATGGCCCGCTTCATGCCTCTTTAGCAAATCGCTTCTGGTGAAAGTTTTCTCACATATTTGACAAATATGAGTTCGAGGAACGTCATCTAAATGATACTTGGTCAGCGGTCGATCTATTCTGGGGTCGAAGGCAATGAATTCGAGCCCATTTTCTAAATTGCGTCCACTTACGAGTTTTCATGTGACGACTCAGATTCTCACGTCTGTTGAAGGATTTGGGGCATTGAATGCAACCATAGGATGAAGTCGGTGTGGGCAGGCTACTTTTTCGAGGAACTGGAGCTTCAGCCTCCAGATTTATTAGTTTAGGGGCTGCATCTGACTGCAAGCTAGAGTGGACACCTCCTATGAATGTGTGGACATTGTCAGACATGCTTGAGTAGTTGAAAAAATATTCAAACCACTGTAGCGGTCCATTGAAAGGGTTGTGATTGTAGGTGTGGAAGGGATTGATTTATTATTAATGGTGATCTTACGAGCGTGATGCTACATAGACTTTAGCATCGCACCTGCCATATTAATCTTTAGCACCGTCATATATTTGAGTACCTACCTACCTTCCTAGGTAGAGAGTACTAGGTATATATTACATAGAATGACCTTGGGATATACCGCAGAAGCCTAGACCATGCTTAGGGAACGTGGCGGCATTGACCACATAATAAAGGCTATGAACGTTGAAACGCACGTACGATAAACGATCCCAGCCCAGCCCAGCCCAGCCTTCACAACCTTATGAGACAAATTATGCTTGGGAAGTTAGTAAGAACCCTTCCAATTATAGCTTCACTCCCAGTCTCCCATACATGAAAGCGAGTTGGCTACTCATGCGAGTGATCTTAAACCCTAAAAACTTTGTTTCTCTTCTTGCCCCTCACTCATGGCCAGCAAAAAGTGGTACGAACGATCCGTAGATCAGCAAAAGTAAAAGGCACTGACCTCAAAACTCCTCTATACCAATTGTCCGTAAAGTAGTATATAGTATGTGTTCCGAAATCCCCGCAATCCCAAAAGTAAAGCTATACAGTAAAAGTATCAGGCAAAACCTCATCATTCAATATTTTCAAACCATTCAACCTATGATTCAGTCGATTGGCTCAAAATTGTGACTCTTCCTTTAGATACCCAAGAAATTAAGAATCGTAGATTTTGCGAACCTTAATCCAAGAATCCAAGGGAACCAGCCCTTTCGCAGCCAAATGCTGGTAAAAGAAATATCACAACGTGAAATTTGAATGCCCTCAACCTTAATATATTACGGTGACAATAATTATCCACTTTTCCTCGCTTTCGAGCCTAACTGTAATGTCACTCGGCACTAGCTAGTATTCTGTATGATGTATGATGTATGATGTATGATGTATCTTATCATCACCTCTTAGTGTAGAATTCCCTCCAGCCTTGATTCCAATTTCCATTATCTATCAGACCACCATCTATCAGACCACCATCTGATATAGCATGCATTTCGGATATTCTGCCATAGTGTAGAGATTTCCATTGTATGTTTGCTTCCCACGCGCCCTCTTATATGGTGGTTTCGTCCAATGTATTGCGCACCAGACATCAAATAACCATACTCTCATGTTTGGTGCGATTCGAAAAGCTCACCGCAAATTGTGAGAGAAAGAATACTTGAAGTGAATGGTAATCTGAAGACTCGAAGATCTTGGTATCGATTCTGCGATGTATGGAGAATTCCCACTTTGTGCGGACCTGACTGTAATAAAGTTCAGTATGATTGAAACCGCCCCTGTTAATAAGGGCTGCATTATACTTGACATGATCCCAAGGGCCAGGGGTTGGCACTGGCAAATGCTGAACAACTGGTGAAATCGAGGGGTACCTCATCAGGGGATACCCTCTCAGCAGATACCCCCTCTCCCCGCCTTCCAAGTCAGTCTGAAGGAGATACATAGCATACATACCATACATACATAGTTGGAAGGAGCGGTTTCCGGAATTTGCAAGTTGATTTGAGCATATCTTTTGCCTGTCAGAGACCTAACATGAGATGAGTCCGTCGCAAAGAAGCTCCTACAGCATGATGCCTCATGCTGGCTCACATAATTCCAGAGATGAAGAAAGTGCACAAAGTGGGAGTTTTGGGATAAAGTCTTTCTGAGATCCTGGAATGTTTCCTTGGCACCAATACACAGAAGAGACTCGAGTCTCAACTTGAGAGCGGTCTTTTGAAGGGATTTTTGAGGTCCAGGATTAATATGCTAATAATTGTTTAAGAAAACCTTGGCCAAAAAGTATATTTTTTTACTTGGCTATTTTCAGCTCTCGCATAATTCAAATTTTATGAATAACCCATAATATTTATGGAGAGAAAGTTAGAAAGTTAGAAAGTTCGAGAGAAATTAATTAGATTAATAAAGCTGGAGATTTGGATTTGGTGCGGGTGAGTGAGGGGTGTGGATGAGTGATGAGTGCGGGTGAGTGATGGGTGAGTGCGGGTGAAAGATACCGGACCGGGGACACGGGAACACGGGGACACGGAGCTGGAGGGGTCTTCGCGTCTTGATACCTTAGGTACCTAGTATGTAGAAATCAAAAGAGATGGATGAGATTGGTCAATCTTATTAGTCATCTTTCGATCCATTTAAACCAATCAAAAAAAGAGAGGTGGGTAAGGAGAGGTATGTTTGTTTCGGTTACCGTATTTCTGCAAGACAGACTTTACATCTAACTACCCTGATCCATTACTTGCTGGACCAGGTACCTAGGTAGTGGAGGTATGTAACGTATGTTTCAACATCATATGGATCCAATAATGTTCCAATTGAAGAATCTCCTGCAGATAGTTTTTTTTATCACTTCTCCCAGCCAGAATGGGAAACTTCCTATCAATTCAATTCTTGTTGCAAATAGAATTGACATGAATCTGAATGAACATCACCCACCTGGGCAAAGGTTGCTATCTTTTGCTTTTGTTCATGGAACAGGATTTTCACCCAAGTATCATTCCAACCAACCTAGTTGACAGTGAACAGGACCTCCGGACATATAGCTGAGATATCACTTTGCTGAAGGATAGATTTGTCTTGGGGTTTGAAACCTTTCACTCCAATGCAGATGATCTACCGGTGATGTATCATTCATTGCATAGGTATAAACATCATATACATCATTTGAAGGTGTCATAGCGGTGTGCTTTCTATTGTTACGCAACTGCCGTGCCACTCTATATCAACTTGATATAGGTAGGTAGTAGGTAAACATCAAATACATGACCGGACCTAGAGATGCAAATCCTATTGTCATATTTGCACATACCTATGTGCTTTCCATTGTGTGGGCATAGCTATATCATATATCATCAATTGTAAATATAGACAAGACCACACTGGTGCTTGGACTAATGGCAATATATGTTCCAGCAATGCTGAAGTCAAAGGTAAAGGTTGAGTGAGTACCTCCTCAAAAGTATGTGAGGACTTAATCTTGATGTGCTTTGGGGTAAATACTCTCTCAAAGCAAGAGCTGCTTGAAGCAGACACGCCCAGTTGTATCCATCTCATATATC
Organism: Ciborinia camelliae; assembly: GCA_025890175.1. Classification (NCBI taxonomy): domain Eukaryota; kingdom Fungi; phylum Ascomycota; class Leotiomycetes; order Helotiales; family Sclerotiniaceae; genus Ciborinia; species Ciborinia camelliae. The sequence continues at coordinate 626,064 of JANPYM010000013.1, forward strand.
CGTCTCATATATCCTCCCTATCTCATCTATCCATCTACGCTCCCCATATATCCTCTTTGCCTTGTACATTTCCAATCAATTGATGATAGTCATTGTATTATAAGAGAACAGAGAATTGATTGGTAAACTTATTCGTTGTATTTTCCTATCCGTGAACCGAAGTCCGAACTTTTTTCACCCCTTTCCTTTCTCTATCTTGGGTGAAAGTTCACTTTTGAGGACTACCTACCTAGGCTCCAACCACGCCAGTGAAAATTACTCCTCCAAACCTTTTCCCCCTCAAGATCTTATTTCTACACCACCACTTCAGAATCTTAACCCAGACAAATGTTTTGAATTATCAAGCTTCCCAGATACTCATTCATTTTCATCATCTACTGTCGACAGTCTTTCGTATCTTGGTTTCACAATCCAATTTTCCCTTTCAATTCAATCATCCGGATTGAAGGTCTGTTGGGCTTCGCATGAGAAAGACACTGCTTTCTCTGCGAGTTCCATCAAGGATCAAGAATCCAAGACCCATCACTTGTGGTTTGCGTGCATATTCTCCTTCTTCTCCTTCCTTTCATCCCTCCATCTCACGTTCACTCTCTCCTTCTATTGTACTCACCATTTCGATTCCGAAGTCGCGTTTCACTCTTGATAGTCTCCACCTGAACGCCGTGCGATACTTCTGTAATCAATTCAATTCTTCTTCAAGCCATCAACTTTCGGAGATTCAAGATCTAGCCGGTCTTGTTACTTGATTTCTATGCAAGTACATCCTTTCAAGTCAGCTTGTTTGAAGACCTTCTGGTTGTCCACACTGACCACTTCAAAATATTGTTGTTTCTTGCGAAGATTCAGGTTTGCTCTCTCTTCCATTCAAGGAACATATGTCAATTGCTAACAACTCAAGCATTTTCGTCTCAACTGTACAAGTCCACCCTTATCTAAGTCAAATTCACAATGACTTTCGCATGTTGGACCTGTGAAGCCACCTTCGATGCTAGGGAGCAACTGTACGCGCATTGCATTTCTCGCAGTCACCGGCGGGCATGGGTCTGTATGTATTGCAATGACCTTAAGGTTTTCGTATCAGATCATGCAAGAAGTTCCCATATAGCAGCTAAACACACGCACTGTTGTCACCATTGCAACGAGGTGTTCGACACACTAGACGAATTGGATAAACACGAAAGCTCGCAACATCAACTTCCTTGTCAATATGGCTGCAATAAGACTTTTAGGACATCCGTGGCACGAAAAGCCCACACTGATGTTGTGCATCCATACCACTGTAACGATTGTCAAGAATCTTTCAGAACTAGGAATCTCTTTGATACGCATGAAAATACACACCACAACCTGAAATGTTTACCATGCGGCAAAGTATTCCGATCCCACAATGCCCTTGAGCAGCATGCGCTCTCGCCTGCTCATCCATTTCAATGTAAAAAGTGTCGCAGAGGATATCTTTTTGAAGCTACTCTCCAGCGACACATTGCTGAAAATCATACATGGACCTGCGACAAATGCCAAGAAACCTTTGAAGGGCCAAAACATCTCGAGATGCATAAGAAATTCGAACATGATAACAAAAAATGCTCCGAGTGTGAAGCTTGTCACAATTGTCATCCGGGAACCATAGATATACCATTCATGCCATTCTCCATTAAAGAAACGCCCAACTCTGACATTAAAATCGTCTTGCAGAGCATTACATGCCGAGGTTCTCACCAGAAGCTTTCCTTCGAAGAGCTCCGACTAGCAGATTATGATCAAAGCTTGAGATATAAGATAGATGGAAGTCCGGGCTCTGGCGAAAATACCCATCGGCTTCAATGCCCCAAGTGTCCCAAATATTTCAAGAATGTTTCAGAACTTTTCCAGCACGCTTCCGATCATATTTCCATCCCAGAAAAATCTGCGGCAGTCCTTCAGAACAATAGCTCCAAAGGAAAATTTAATCTTGAAGATCAATCGCTTACCAATAACTCTTTGGCCGGCTATAAACTCCAGCTTAAGTGCCTTAAATCAGGCTGTTACCACCAGTCTAGCACTCTCAATGCATTTCGTCACCATTACCATACGTGCAACATGGCAAAGTGTGACGCATGCGATGGTTTTTTTGATAAAGGAGAGGATCCCGAACTTAAATCACATAAAGCCAAGGTTCATGCTCCGAGACCAATTTTCGGTTGTGTTCAATGTACTCGAACTTTCGAGTCGCCAGAAGCCACCGCCAAGCATTACTCGGCCGAACATGCGTTCGTTTGCGAAGCTTGTCCTGGAATCTTTTTCATTAGCTCTGCTATTCGAGATAGTCATATCACATCATGTAACATCTGGGCAAGAACATCAGATTCTGGTGAGAGTTTCCAAACGTCACGCACTGAGTTCTCGCCAGTCATGCAAAGAAAATCTTTACCGGCCATTAAAGTCCCAGCTCAGCCACTAATTCAAATTCATGACGAGCCTAAGATCGAGAAGACGCGTACTGCAGATCAACTTGCGCAGACAATATTGGAAGAAGCAAATGCGAATGCAAATGAAAATGTACCGCCGAGGCCAATGTTTAAATGTCGAGAGTGCGATGCCCCACCGTTCGAAATCAAGGAAGAATTCGACAGACACATGAAGTATTCACCATTTCACGGACCACCACAACTAACCTGCTATGAATGCCACATCACTTACCAAACTCAGCTTGCCCTGTTTGCACATATTGAAAGCAAGGTTCACAGTGTCAAGTGGGTACTAAGTATAATCTCGACCGACTGAGAAAGGCTTAAGTGTTATGATATGAATGGATCATTGTCTGTTTATGTAGGAATGAGGGAAACTATTTTGGGATGGTCTCACCTCCAGACTATTGGAGGGTGTTTGTAATATCAGAAAGCTTATTTATTGTAGGATTTGGGATTATAATTTCTAGGGCAGTTACGAAGGGTTAGTCAAGGAAGGGCTATTGTACAGTGTAGGAAAGTCCTCCTTAGGAGGACAAAATGTCTGTTATTTTCAGTGAAGATACTTTATCAATTCCCTTTCCAGATTACTAACAGGTATTATGAGGATGTTTTTGGTTCTGCAAGTTGTAAAAATGTAGGAAGCATTGGGCGGTTTTCATTTTCTATGCATTCATGTTTTCTCACAGGGAACAGGCTGTATGTCATACTTGTTTCTTCAACTTACTCAATAACTAGTATTAAATATCAGCGATTACTGTAACAGGTTTCAACATGCCCTGATTCCACACAGACTCGAGCTCTCGGGTTATAAAGCCAAGCCTGCCTCACAAATACAGCACCAAATTACCAATGGCGCTCTTTCAGAAAACCAACACTCCTCATCTTGATAACTCAACAACTCACTATTTTGCTCTTTCAGGGGATCTTATTTCATTCATACTGATTACAGCGCAGACAAATTTATCCGCTATGAGTTTGATCATTTCCCTCAAGTGAGAGACTCCAGATACATAGGTACTCAGAGCACCTTTCATCGGATATCTTCTGGAACTAGAAATCTTCGATGATTTTCCATGAACTATAATATCAACGAGGTATTTGCAAAGTAAATGGTTAGTACTAATGATTAAGTTCCTCCATCATGCCCCAATCTTTATATTCATTAAGGCCTTGGCCTGGCTGTGGCCTCTCTGGCAACAATAAGATTATTCTCTCTAGCAACTTCAACTTGTCCCTTTCCCAACATCCTATCAACCTCTTGTTCAGTGAGTCCCGCGCCCAAATAGAACGAAGTGAGTCCATCTCTGGGTACAATCTTATCAACTTTCATTCTCAACTCATTAAGAAGACTCCCGCGATGATATCCTTGATCAAGCTGTTTGAAGTGACATACTGAGCAACTATGCCAGCTAGCACTGCCCCACGTCTTCCATAAACTCGCCCAGGAGCAATTTGGTAATATAAGCCTTTGATTACTCTGTATCTTCTTTTCTGAGTTGTCTAGCTGCCCCAATGAGTGCACCGAAAGTATCGAATGAAGCATTCCACTCTAGCTCTCGATTAAAATCATGCCAAGCGTCATACATGCTCAGTTTTCCACACTCATTAAGCCTAGTGCGCTCGAGTAGGGAAAATAAAACGAGGTGTTCTTTCTTCGTCTCGTTCTCCCCTAGGCTATTAAAGAAATCCGTTCCAAGCTTCTTGGATTTAGCCTCGCTATCGGCATCAACAAAAGGAGGTTCAAGCCTCTCATAAACATCAGAGAATTTTACCAACCCACGCCTAAGCAGTTCTTGATAGCTACTGGGTGCATTATGATCGAGATTGAATTTTCGAATCGCTAGATCCTCGCGACTATCTTCTGGCATCGAACGAGCGTATGCGAAAGAAAGAGACGTATCTAACGAGACTTGTTCTGCACGAATGACCACCGTGGCGGACAGGAGATCGCCACTCGAAATGGTAGTTCCGTAAAGGTTATTATTTTCGATAATCTTTCGATCTATCAATGGTTGAACACCGGTTTTTAATTGGGAAAGACTGATTTGACATCCGAATTGCCGATTGAATTTCTCAAGAACCTGTTCCCATGTCATACCATTGAGGTTGTAGTAGATATCCGGAAGAATGGTAGCAAACACATCTGCGAGTTGAAGATCATCCTCCAAATCCTTCACATAAGTCGAAGTAGCCCTCTCGTCAATGGAATTTTGCCTTTTGATTTCCTTCTCTATCAACTCCTTCATCACATACCTATCCGCTTCGAATAAACCGGTGAGAAACTCTTGACTTTCGGGTGTTTTCTGCGCCTTATACGCGGAAGCGTATTCGATCAATGAGGTGAAGGAATCCATATCAAGTTTATGATATATCACGACATTCATTTTTGGAAGTGCGTCTTCTAGTTTGAGATTACCGTGCTGAATATTCGCAAGAAGAGAATAGAGGGTGGGAAATGGGGGGTTTTCTCCATCATTCAATCCATCATCCAACCCATCAAACATATATTCTTCCACCGCATCTTTAATATCTTGCGCGTAATCATTGGGAAATTCTTCTTCGAGTGCGGTGCGGAACTCGCGGATGGAGAATTTCCAAGATCCGAATCGCTCGAATCCGTAGGCTGGATTGTTTTCGATGTAATCAAGCGTTTTCTCGGCACGGGTTGTGAGATTTTTGGTCCGTACTGTCATCCTTTGGGTCAGTTTGTAGTTTTGGGGGAGAATATTTGGTGGTTTCGTACATATATGCGGGCCGGAAATTTCAGTAAATGTTTCAAAGACGGCGGGATCGGTAATATCTATATACCACGTATCGATACCCGGACCAATCAGCCGTCTGAGTTCGCCAGGTTGGGAAGGATCTGTTCCTCGGGGGTCGAATCCCTTCGTCTTCGTTGTGGTAATCGCCGCACTATCAAGACTTTCGCCATGAGCTGCGGTATCTGATGGGTTCGCCGGGTCCTGGGAGTCAATATCGCCGGTAGACCCATGGAGAATTTTCTCTGGGGAGAGCTCGGATTTCTGGGAGATGGGAGGATTATCCAGTGGTTTTGCTTTGGAAGTGTCGATATTTTCTTGACTTGTGTTGATATCGGTGTTGGGTTGGAGAGTATATTTATCGGGTATTATTTCCCATGAGTGGTCGCTATTTGGAGAGGTGGGGATACTGTTTGATGCTTTTGTTCCTGGAATTTCTGTGATTTCTTGGTTTATGTTGATGTTGGAATTGTCGTGAATGGAAGGGTTGTCGTGTATGGGAGTTGGCTTGCGGATGGTAGTGGTGATGAGACTAAAATCGAGGAGATTGCTATTAAGGGGAGGAGGAAGATTGTCGTGTACGGCCGAGTTGTCGAATACCTCTGATCTTGGGGAGGCGGGAGTGATATCGGGAGTACTATCGGGGGTTTTTACTTTAGATGCTTCCATGGTGTTTTTGATGTTTCATGTACGTCCATGGAGAATGTATGATATTTCCAAAAAGAAGTTTTCTTTCTTCAATGCTGATGTTGATGCTTGGGAAGGAAAAGGAAAAGAGGCTGGGTGGAAACAGAGAGGCTTTTTGATACAGTCATGACATTGCTAAGATGAGCTGGATTCCAAGGTTAACCGAGTCAGTGTTAGAACATATGATAATTTTGAGTGAATTTTATGATGTTATTGGGAGGAAGAAACAGTATTGGCAGAGTAGTTTGTAGTCTTCTCATTATTTGCACATGTTTTGGCTTTCACGAGTGATATGCGCTTGTATAAGTTGCTTTGATAGCTAGTAGTGAACATCAACGATTGCAGGTAATATGTTTTACCTGTCTCAATTTCCATCATTTCCCTTCAGGCAGCAGACACATTCCCTCTCTATGAAACACGAACATATCATCTAAAGCGTCGTGCAATCTCTTTGAATAACCCCAACTCCCCTTCTTCACACTTTCCCAAAGCATTCTCGCAGTACTCGACGTCGTAGGGGAATTGAGCCAGCAAGACCGTAAACTCCACGTCTCGGAGGACAACTGCTTCAAAGTTGTATCCCGTGGCTTCATTGAAATCGGGACAGAAGATTTGCGGTGTAATTGGGACATTTCCATTCTTCTCCAAGGTACGTCGAATACGATTCGTATGTCGCTCAAGATGGGTCTTCATCTTTCGACTCATTACCGCTACGGTGTACTGTTTGAAATTTTTGAGGCCGAGTTGCGATCCGAACTGAGAGTTGAATTGTTTGAGAGCCTGGTCCCAACTAAATGCATCGAAGTACATGCGTGGCAGGATGGTATGAAATACCTCGCTAAGGTTGTAGGGATTGTCCTTACTGTCGATATTCTCCAGTAGATTTTTCATGGCTTCATTACAAAGGAGTCTGGTAAGAAAGTATTCCCTTTCCAATGTATCTTGTGCTTTGAAAGCTTCAGCTTGTTTGATTAGAATTTCGAAGTTCTTGGGATTTACTATCCAACAACTCTCCTCGAACTTTAACCATGCGTCTATCATTGTGAGGTTGGCATGCTGAATCTGCGCAACTAGACAATAAAGGATGAGAAATGACGGGAATCCATAGTCTCTGTTTAGTTCAAACTTTATCATATGTATCGCTCTTTCTATAGTCAAGAAATCGTAGGCGTGAAAGTTTCTTTCGAGGTACGCGCAGAGTTCACTTATCTTGTCCAACTTGAACAACATTTTTTGATCGGTATATTCAGGATGGTCGGCTCCCTCGTCAGGGTGTGTTTCAGTAGAAAGAAATATAATAATATCTTCGATCTCCGGACTTTTGTGTGCTTTGGCGATGCTATTCCAGTTGACCAGGCATTTGACTGTCGATTTCTTGGCGATTTCGTAGGTGGCGTGGATGGGAAATTTCGCAAGATCTTCCTCTGAAGACCGCTCGGGGGAATCTGAACGGGGATCTGAACGAGAATGGGCTTTCAACGAGGCGCAAACTCTATCCGTTGACTTCTCTCCAGAAGCGCCCATGAGGTCATGGTGTTTGACAGTTCCAGAGGTAGGAACATTATCCTGTAGCTTTGCTTCCATGCTATCTTTGTGTGTCTTTGTGTGTGTATATGCATGTGAGGCGTACAATATTTCAAAATGTTTAAATCTCAAAACCTGATGTTGATGAAAGAAAAAGAAAGAAGAGAAAGCGAAGAAGAAACAGCAAACTATTTTGGAAACCTCGAGTTCTGGGAATGAATCACCAATTACTCGAATCCTGAATTAACGGTGTCAGTATCAAAAGATGGGGCGAGCTTTTCCGGGTGAATTTTAGGAGAAACATCTCAAGTGTCCGTTTGAGATAGTCCCATTTACTGCACATCTTTTCTCTCACAGGATAATTTCAACAGTGGCCAGATCATACCCGGGTATCGTATGATATAGAAGTGGGTGTGGATCGTTTTGGTCATAATACTCTACGCGTTCATGAGCGAAAATAAGACCAAGAATGCTTCAAAGAGCCATATTTGTATGAAGCTAACTAACTTCAGGTGGAATAAAACGAAAAATGCCGTTTGTGTTTAGTTATCTTAATGCATCTCGCCTTTTAAATTTAGATTATACTTTTATTCGATATTGCTTCGGACATTTAATTCTGTGTAAAAATGTTGAAGTTTAGGGCATTGCTTCCTCATCACGGGGTATATTAAGCACCTGATTGGTCCCGCGTTGGTTTAAAATGGGCGTTTGTTGAGGCATATTAAAGAGCTGGAATAGCTTCAATTTAGAATAGTCAAGCAATAAATGAACCATCTCAATACTCTGCTGAAATACAACAAGTGTATGCGGATTGTTTTGATTATAACTAGATTTTAATACACCAAATTTCATAACGTATGTCCAACACGTGATTTTTGACCTTATGAACTTTTTTGCCGAAATCATTAATTTATCAAATATCATTTATTTTTAATTTTCTTAATATAACTTCAAATTTAATAAATTTTTCAAATAAATGTTGCTTTCAATTATTATAATAAATATAATAATTTTGAAGTTATTTGATTGATTCGTGATTAAATTGAAAATGAATAGTTTAAAATATGATATTTTGAAATTTATGAAACTGAAAATAATGTATTTCCAAATGAACATATATAGTTTTCGAAATTATACTTCGAAAATTCTAATTCAATTAATAACGATTTAAATAACTTCAAAATTTTATTACTAATAAAACAATTGATTTTTTATCAAATGATATTATTTTCAATTAAATTGAAATTTTTTTAATAAAGTTGTAATAGATTGAAGTTCAAAATTTTAACGAAAAACAAAAAGTTGATGAAATCAAAAAATCATGTTTTGGAAACACGTTATGAAATCCGGTGTACATATAGTTGAATGTTTAAAACAACACCGTAAAAATGGTACAAAATTCTCTATGTAATTTGGATAATAATAACTGAATATTTGAAATGATATAAAACAATCAATGATACGCCAGCAAGATCCGAAGTGAACGGATGAGTATTGGTGGTTAGAACTTAGCACTGTTCACAAAGGATATATTTCATATGCTGTGTGGTTGTCTAACTTGCTGTAGATTTGTAGATTTGTAGGAAAAGTTAAGTATACATACACATATACGTAAACGGTATAAAGTTCTTTTGGTCCAGGTTATAATCATGTAGCACTAACAAAAATCAAATAGTACACTATGACATTTCAACTTTAAGACACAGAATAATTTTAGGGCAGGCTCTAAAACATAGCATGCTTAGTGTGAACTACTAGAACGAGGATTTCCTCATTACTTTAAATCATCCATCCACCTCGTGGACTTTCGCAACTCCTTCCATAAAAGACTATCGGGGCAAGTATAACAAATCCTCGTCCTCACAGTCTCCAACGTACTCTGTATATTCAGCTCTCCGATCTAAAACAATCCCTAGCCCTATGAATGCGGGATGCATGATCTCATTGTGAATTTCGAGGTCTAAAACTCTGCTGAACGTGCGCAAACAGGTGCCTGTCATGCCATGGGGTTCCAGGAAGATAGCCATGGTCAAGATTGGGGAGACATTCGCGTTCTCGATGGCCTGGGCTAGTTTATAAACTATCAACCGTAGAACGCATTGCTTGAACTGCGACATGACGAGTTGAGATCCGAAATGGCGATTGAACTTTATGAGGGCTAGAAACCATGGGAACCCGTTGTTGTAGATATCTGGGAGGATAATATCAAAAACATCAGAGAGTTGGAAATTGTTCGGTTCATCTGACGGTACACGGATTCTCGTCATTTCCTTATTTATCTAAGTGCTTATAGCAGGACGCTGGAGTAAATCGGTGAGGGCAAGTCTGGTTTCCAACACATCTCGTGCTTTGAATGCTTTAGCTTGCTCAACCAGAGCTTCGAAAGGATTGAGTCTGATTTCGTAACCTGCTCTTTTGAACATCTGCCAAGCATCTTGCTTCCCAAGGCTGCGATGCTGGATCCTCGCAAGGAGGCTATAAAGAATCAAAAATCCTGCTCCATCTCCATCTCCATTTGCCTCTTCGTCCACTAAAGCCCATGTTGCAAGCGCTATTTCGATGGTATTGCGATCATAGGAGATAAATTTGTGTTCGAGCTCCTCTGAATAGGAAGATATGTGCGCTCGATCTTTATCAATCGGTTCGTCTCTATGATGATCCATGAATTCACAAATGCCCTGGAACTCGGGAGTTTCGTGCCCCTCTGCGATGCTACGTAGGTTCTTTGCGGGAATATGGGGAATCGTATATATGGCAGCACTACCTTGTGCTATTGTTTGAGAATTGCGCATAGTTGCTTGAGATTATCTTCTAAGAATCTTCTTGTGTATGTATTTGAATTTTATGAGGTTCTCAAGATATTGAATCTAGCAAATTGATTTGGTTGTTTGGAAAAAGGAGTCTGTGAATTTTACATGTCTAATCTTTCCTTTGAGAGTTGTGTACATTCATAGATACTGGGAGAAATGTGTCAGAATACCCTTAAGGCTTAAGGGGGTTATGAGCATCGTACCGACTCCGTGTGTTGCTCGGATATATCTTTGCAGCCCATTCATTCTCGAGCACCATTTCCTCCCCCAATCAAGTAACTCTTTTTCCTCCACATTTACACAAAATAATCAAGAATTCAAAAGAAGCCTTTGAATCTAGTAATACATGGACACTAGAGCCAAGATGTACTGATCTTCCCAAGCTCTTCAATGGTCTGATGGCTAATGTATTAGTCAATTAACAGCTTGGAGATGCCGATATACACACGCCCTTGTCGGCATTAGAAATGGGGTTCTAGCGAATAAGAACGAGATTTATACCTCGATAAGAATTCACTTCCTGGACTCTAAGTTTTGAATACTACTACGGAGCAAACCAAGAAATTGATATTATAGCAGAGAAACATTCGAAACAACAGTCTTGATATACTATTCGCATTTCTACTACCTGAAACATCCATTTGTACTGCCAACTTTTGAACTCTCTAGGTACAACTAAAGTTCAACTCCCGTTATCCTTACGCCAGAAACTAGCTACTCAGCTCTCTAGCCCAATAACAACACAGAAAGGGCTCTAGACTGGTATCAAATACGGCATTTCATTCGGTAGAAAAGCCCTACATCGAAATCACAGATTCATTATATTCACCATCCTCAAGTCCAAGCCAGTACTCTTACCCGTATTGAATCCAAAGCTGCCAATTCACATCGACGTTGGACGAGAAGAGGATAGGGCAAAGGGGTACATAATTCAAGAAGACGATCGATGGCCTTGAGAGAACAGATGAGTACGGGCAAGAAGAAGAAAGCATGACGTTAAAGAAGAACCCTTCTCTATTCCTTTCTTATAACATAACCAACCAGAACATCAGACGATCCAAAAGTACATCGAATGGGTGAATCTCGCTTAATCAAACCTTGGGCGCCGTATGGAATGTACCTAGTAGGTAGGTACCTAGTATTCTCAACAAAACCACCTCAGGAACATGCCATATATCAATACGATTGAGATAACCGTACCTTATTATTATGACTGGAGTTAAATAGATACCTTTCAGTGCTCATCCATCTTCTATCTTTCATTCTCCAGATGCTTCTAGATCTGAACCACAAATATATCTGCAACACCCACAACATTATTCTTGTTCAATTCTATACCATAACACAACCAAACATATATTCAACCACGAACACAAATTCTGATAACCCAAACTCCTCAATCAAATCCAACCCAGCACCACAATACCAATTTCCACACTCAGTTACCCAAGCCCCAGAATGCCCAGAAAAGGCCGAACGAAAAATCCCCAATCCCGCACAATGTTAATACGCCGAGAACCCTACCCAAATCTTCCCGCTCGTGCACCTGTGGATTTACATAAAAAAGGAAAGTTATTCTCGAATCCGGTAGGGATAATTGATCGAGCTACGACGGAAGATATCGTGGAGACTTACGAACCTACTGGGAAGGATGTGGAGAAGGTGAAGAAGTTTGTCGGTATGTATTTTTATTTTGCTGTCTTTTGGAGGGTGGGGTTAGAGATATGTTTGCGGATGCATTTTGGATATGGAGGCTAATGTATTGTAGAAAAGAGATTTACTTCGGTTTCTAGGGATGAGTATGAAGCTGGACAGGAAGAAGAAAATGATGATGAAGAACAAACCCTTTCGCCATCAACACCTCATTACTCAGATTCTGGCTCCGTCCCACCACCTAAAGTTTCTCCCAAGAAAAGTCTGGTACCAGCCAAAAGAGCAGCCAAAAGAGCAGCCGAATCCCTGCAACATCAACATCAACGAAAACGTCAACGACCAAGCCTTAGCATCATCACATCACCCACTAAACTCGCCAAGCTCGAAACCTGCAATCTCAACCCCCCTCGTTCACCGACTCCTCCCAACTACTCTCCCAAATCCGCAAATTGTTCACCAAACTCCAACCAAAACCAGACTCCCTTCGGTCACTCCCCACAATATTCCGGTTCTTCTCCATCAACCCCTCGTATGCTCACCCGCAGCTGGAAGCCCCCCCGTAGCCTCCCACCATCTTCAAACATGTTACCCAACTCCCGAGAAATCACAACCATCCAGACGTCACCAGATTCTCAGAATTTCTCTGTACAACCCCCATCTACTTCCCGCACTTCTCTCTCTGAAGAAAATCCCGCTTTCAATCCTCCTATCAAACCTTACCTCATTCAGCCCCCTACTACCAAAGCCCTAAACGCGCACCAATATATCGAGGCCATTCTTGCATTGCGCAAATCCACCGCCGATCCAACACGCTACCCACTTCCACCAAAATCAGATATGAAAAATTTGCAATTAGCGGCAATGAAAATGCAATGGGTGGAAGATGCTATTCGTTTGGATGGGGCACCGTTGGAGGCGATGGAGTTGTATTATGAGCAATTTGCTCAGGAGGAGTTTTAAGAAAGGGGGAAGATGGGGAGATTTAAGGGGGTAGGGGTTGATATTGAGGGTGGGGAGTTGATGAATAGAAAGAAGGAAAAGGGATATAATATCTTTTCTTTTTTTCTTCATTCCTACATTATCTAGGGTTACTCGAGTAAACGAGGAACATGGGACTCCAGTAGCTTTAGCGATCATTTTCTTCCTTCTTAGCCTTCAAAATACATACAGTATACATTTTTAACAATCAATTTGATTTTGCTTTATCGATTCTTTAAATATCTGTTGGTATCATTCCGGGTGATAGCACACACGTGGTGGTAGTGATCAATAAAAATAGGGTATGTGTTGCACTTATTATTATTGACGACGATCTAAGGTTGTAGGCCGTGAGACCTATATGGATAGACGTGATATGCGCTCGTGCAGGTACACCTAGTCATGTACGCCATTCACCATATGCCGCAACAATTTAACTATCAAGAGGGCTCTATTTTTTCCTTCATAAGTGATGTTTTGCTAGTACAAACCCCGAAGCTTCAAACTGTTGTCTGGCGACTAGATGATCTTAATTTGTTCTACAGAACCGAAAACTTACAGGTTTTGATATTGGGACTAGTACCCGAAAGTCGAAAGTTCATTTCCGACCCCTGTCTCTATAATAAATTGGTTTAGGAAGAACTCTACTGGCCATGGTCCAAAACTCGGATTTTCAATAGTTCGTGCTGCAGTCTATGACAAGAGGCCATTGATTCGTACAGTGTATATTGATGTTATACAATGAGACCATTAACAAATACTGGGTTATTTGGTGTATTAAAATCGTTGGCAGCATTCAATCTATTTAATATTTTCGAGTTTGGACTGCAGTTGGGACGATTAGACAGCCCATCCAAGACCCCTTCCAAGATCCCTTCAGGGCGTTTTGATGCTGCGGATAATATTGAAGGGAGATTTATACGCCGTCTAGACTAAACCATCCCCCTAATACATAGTTCTATATACATTATGATGTAACTATGATCTATTCGTCTGAGAGTCAGGTTACCAGATTGAACCTGGACCAGAATCTTAACTTGAAATTTGAAATTCTATACCCTATATGACTCCAAATACTTTTAGTTTAAGCTTCATATTCTAGTCCAAGTTCTTCTACTTTGCTCCGAGCAAAATTCTTACCAGCAAATAAGATATTCAACCAAAATTTTGATTACCAGATATACTATACCATTGTACTATATTCCGGATCTTTCATATTTGAGACAACACTACAGTTTGATTCCAGCAAACATTCCGAGTGATCAGATATGCAACAAATGAAGTTTTTGATACTTTGGGAATATTCCGAGTAAATCAGATGTGCAACAAAACTTTGAGTAGAAGGGCAAAATTTACGTAATATCAATGCCAATGAATGTACATTTCTGCAAGATAGTGGGACTATAGCTCCTCAGTGTGCCTTTTCCTTAATGGCATGTTCAAGAACTGCACAAAAATGAGGGGAGGAACATAGCTTGATGTGAAGGAAGTGATCATGTGAATATAAATCGGTAACAAAAACCAACGAAAATGTGCAATGATGCGATAGTCACTAATACACAGTTATACGACAAAAGAGAATCACCCAGAACCTTAACCAGAACCTCACTCGATAGTTCGGGATGAAAGTCATCCAAGCATCGAGTACCTCCAGCGCAACACAGCCTGGACTTCTTTCCAGACTACGTTATCTAGGAGAATCTTTTCCTGTACTGTATATTTGTTCTATCCGTTAGGTCGTATAATATTTCACAGTTGATAGAAACGTCGAGAGCCTCATTGGATCCGGGAAATTTATTTGTCCCTCCAAATAATAACTACCCCATCCCTCTGAACCCCACCAAAATCAGACCCACAATCACAACCCAGTAGCTCACCCCACTACCCCCTCGCTTAACCTTGTTAGAAAACTCTTTACAAACTCTTTGCAAAATTTTCTTGCACATTGCACCCTACATATTTTCAAATAGAACTCACTGCTTCAACAAACCATCAAGCAAAGCCTGCCCGGCTAGCTCAATCGGTAGAGCGTGTGACTCTTAATCACAAGGTTGGGGGTTCGACCCCCCCGTTGGGCTCAATCCCCATCATTGAAAGCTTGATTTTTTGGAGTTTTTTTGGATTTTCCAAAAACAAAAAATAAATATATATATGTTTGTAATCTTTTGGGGTCGAGGGGAGGAAGGGGTATTTTTGCTAACTTTTGGGACGGCTCAGGGAGAGGGGAAAGAGGAGAGGATGTGCCAAGGAGCTTCCAATGCCGCTAGTGTGGGGTGAATGGTTTAATTCTCCTGCCCCTCCTCTTTTCCCCCGCTCTTCCATCATGTCTTACAGGACTTGGAAGTATGAGCCATGCATATGAAAGCCCATCATACATATATGTCCTTGAAAACAATCAATCAAAGCGTAATGGGGACATAGGGCATGGCCTAGGTGGCCACGCCAGACAACCACTATTCAATGGCATTGATGACCCCAGAGCTTCTGGGCATCCAGATTTTGATGCCGATGGAGACTGTAGGGAGATAAGACGGGGTTTACCATGAAGTATAGACCGAGTAAAAGGATTGGAGATGATAGCCTCAAGTGGAGCATTATTAGGTTTTGGTTAGGCTTTCTCAAGGTCTGATAATGAAAATGACAATTGAGAACAGCGAGATTGAAATCGGTTTGGAGGCAACGGCGAGAGAGTTTAGATGGAGAGGGCATGAATATACAGAGCTCTATGGGATAAGAATTCCCGGGTATGTACTAACTGAGCTTTTTTCAGGGCCATTGGCCATGGCGTGCGAATCACAGCCCTTCACCTCACCTAGGCAATATTCTGTACGTATCGTGTGAATTTATGATGTTCTGGTAGGTCGCTGGCCTAAATGGCCACCAGAACAATTATTGCTCTTTGTTATCTAGAAATGCAGTCCGCTTGTCCACGCTCAATTTGCTACTTATACCAATATTTCTAATGCAGAAGTAATCACCGGTATCCAATAAATGTCCAACAAAGCGGGATTTAACTACGGAACTACTGTGGTGTTGATGGGAAATGAATAATATCTTCCGTTACTCCTTGCCCGCCTTTCCCTATTTTGAGATGACAACCCAGTGGTATGAGATACTTAAAAGCCCATCACACGCTCCTGGAAAAGATCATCAATAATATGACTGAAAAGATGAAATGCAACAAAGGTCTGTAATCTTTGATCTAAGAAATAGGTGTACTCCTGGCACTTGCTCCTGAACTTATTCCCATAGCCATCCCCATGCCCCTCCTCCATAGTTTCCTAGCCATCTGAATATAAGAACACTCTCCATAATCTCTAAAGCACTTTCAAACATCTCAAGAGAACATGATAGCACAGATTTAAGCCTAGGGGAAACAACTCTGGAAGAAAAGAATTCAGAAATATCAAAAACGAACCGAAACTTTGGTTCTTTTTGAAATGGAATGATGTGAGAAATGTGGTGTAGGGCGGGGTAAATCTGTGCAGAAAACCCAATATTTAGTTGTAGATCGTGAACATATAAGTGGCAACAATGACGAAAGAGTGCGGAGATGAGAGAAGGGGAGAAGATAATAAAGATAGAATGAGATATGAAATGCCGATAACGACAGTGATGACACAAGTAATAACAAAAAGCAAAGAGCCTGCGACGAGAAAACGGATGACTACTCATAGATGAGTATCCTCTGTATTATTTGCTTAGGTACTTCTACAAGAAATACAGATCGAGAGGTCGAGACAAGGAACCGTTATGATTCACAGATGACCAGTCCTTTATAGCAAGGCAGGGATATTGGTGATTTAAAAGATAGCTGTCTAGATTCTTGGGTTTTAATTCACCCGCCTGTGTGAAATAGAAACGTAAATCATGGCAGCATTCTCTCCATCTCCCGCAGCAAAGTGAATTTCCATCCACCCTTCTAACATTAAATTCCCCGCCCATCGACCATCAACGGAAACAAATCCAAGCTATACACATATAAGCGGGGGAACTCGACGATTGGTAGAGAGGCGGACTCAGCAAAGCAAAAAGCTACAATTCTTTTGTATGAGCAATATTAAGAAGCACCACCCACCACAGGAATCAAAATTGCATATCCAAATACTTTTGGGCCATCGAAAACAAAATATGAAGTAGCTCGGCAGATAGAAGAATGATATGAGCTTGGTTATCTCTGTTCTATTTGGGAGGGAAGTCGAATGAAGAATTTGAGAACAGCCCCGAACCCTAACATACCAAATGTAAAAAATACACAGTATAGCGATAATAATAAGCTTCCAAAACGTGGCATAGATATAACTTAATCGACAACCAGAGTGAAAGCGAATTTGAATGGGATGAGAGGGTGAAAAACACTCACATTCAATAATAATCTTACATGATCGATCTATCATGACAACCACAGCGCGGAATTACCTTCGGGAATCTCTCTATTCGAGACATGAATCCACAAATTTCTTTAGACGGGGTTGAATAGTGCTCGCTTGAGATTGTGAATCACCTCCTATTCACGATGAGCACTTAGCATCCCACAATAAACCGAATCCCCCCTCCCAGACATCAATTCATCCCGAGGTCACCCTTACATCCTAACTACTAGCCGAGAGGACCAAATCTCAGACCATACATACCCACGCACCCCAGAAACCAATCCAAAGCAGCATTTCCAAACCAACGCAACGAATTCCCATGCATGGCCGCCTCCCAGTAGAGGCATAAGAGATCCGATATATTCCATCCACCGAAATATAAGTTTTAAGATGAAGGGGAAGATAGAAAGGAGACTGACGAAAAAATAGAGGAAAATATCACTACCTAGTGATTGATTGCATTATGGCAAGCTCGATAATGAGAATACAAACCTGGACAGGAAGATATTTTTCTTCAATTTTATTTTGTACTCGATTTCTACTAATCAATTTATTGAAGGCTGAACTTCCCGTTTATAGTAAACATTGAACTTGTTATTCTTGTGTATCGAGCTAGTGTATGTAGAACTATTTTATATCAACGGTAAATCTACTTACGAACCCTACTATTCATTCTCTCCGTACCCTATTCCAAATACTTTCTTCTAATGATACCTATAAAAAGACAAACCTCGCCAGTTCGTGTATTCTAAGCTCCTTCCCTTCCTAAAGATGGGTATTAAAAAGAATCGAAAAAGTGAAAATGCGCCAGGTATCCGGTGCGTTTTGTCCTCGGGTGAAAAATACGTCTATCTTATAAATTAGATACGGTACATACCTCTTCTAGAAATGACCTAAAACTTGGTCGTGATTATAGATAATAGTAACTTCCAAGGTTAAGAATGAATATATACAAGACGATAATAAAAACATAACCCTCTTCTATCCCAGCTCATATCACCCTCACAAACGCTCCTCTCACCAACCATGCATCTCACCAGCAAAGTTCAAATCAAACATCCCCCTATCTTCATCTTCATCTCCATCCCATCCCATCCCATCCCATCCCATCCCATCCCATCCCATCCCATCCCATCCCATCCCATACCTACCAAATACTTATAATAAGTACCTACCTACCTACCTACCTAATAAAAAACAAAAAAACACATCACTAAAGACACCCATTATAATTTCCCACCTCAGGATCTCTCCACCCACACACACTCTCACCCAACTCCCGATCCACCCCCTCTCCTTCCATCACCATCCATCCATCCATTAATTATGCTCAAAATCACTTCCCTTCCCTTCCCTTCCCTTCCCCTCCCTTTCCTTCCCTCCCTTCCCCTCCCCTCATCCATCAGAACACAACACAACACAATACAACACAACACAACATAACTATCCCAATCATTAATTTATTCATCCATTAATTCATTCATCCATTCAAAACTAAAATTCACATCCAAGATCAATTCAAATCAAATCATTCCACACAACATCAAACATACATATCATTCCAAATCATATAAATCATATAAATCATACAAATCATACAAATCATACAAATCAATCCAAATCATCTATTCATTCTAATTCTCATTCCCATACATACATACATACATTCTCATCCAATCATCCAACCAACCCTCCAATCATCCATCCACCCATCCATCCATCCAACCCTTCATCCACCCATCCATGCATCCATACAACATCACATCACAACATTCTCGCCAGCGAGCTCGAGCTAGCTCGCTAAGAAAGCTTCCTTAGATTCCAGTGAGAAGAGAGAGTCCCTCTCTACCTGGTCTATCTATCTATCGAGACCAGACCAGACTAGACTAGACTATACATAAACATAAACATAAAAACAACAGATAAAAAAAAAGACAAAAACAAAAAAAGAAAGAAAGAAAGAACCACTAAACTAAACTAAACTAAACTAAACCAAGTTGAGTTGAGTCAAGTCAAGTTAAGTTGGCCTACCCAAACTGAACCTCCCTATTGATCCGAGTCACCACCTCCGGTGAGGTAAATCTCGAGAGCGAGTTTCAGTTACGGAAGTTCCATACGGGAAGTTCAAGAAGTTCAAGAAGAAGTTCAAGAAGAAGTTCAAGAAGAAGTTCAAGAAGAAGTTCAAGAAGAAGTTCAAGAAGAAGTTCAAGAAGAAGTTCAAGAAGAAGTTCAAGAAGAAGTTCAAGAAGAAGTTCAAGAAGAAGTTCAAGAAGAAGAAGAAGTAAGAAAGAAAAAAAAGAAAGAAAGAAAGAAAGAACCAAAAAAAAAATAAAAAAAATTGTATATCTAATCTGCCTAGGTGCCTGCCACCCAATCTTCCAAATCTACACCAGACCGACCCATCTTGTAAATCCAACTACAGTAACATTATTCAACACACATTTCCGACCACATCACATCGTATCTCTCGCCATGAATTATTATTCTGATATGACCCCATATCCATCCATCCCCATCCCCATTCACTCATTTCAACCCAGCATGGCGCATGGCGCAATTATTCAATAATCGGGTCTTCACTTGGCGCCCCAGCCCCCGCACCATCCTCTTTCTTCTGGGCCGCCGCGCCGCCACCAAATGCCCAGCCCATCCAACTGGCCCTCTTAGCCTTCTTTTCCTCTTCCTCTTTATCCTGAACCAGTTGCAACGGTTTGGGTTTGTTCCCGGCAAATTTTCTCGTTTCTTTTCGGGGAGGACTGTTGCTACTAGGCGGTGTGCTGACCTCACCGCTATCTCCGCTTATACTACTACTTCCACTCCTGAGACCCGAGAAGTTACCCACTGTGGGGACTTGACCGAGGGATGTATGGCGAGAAGGGTGTTTACCAGACATAGGACCACCCCCGAAAAAGGGTTGCGAGTGTCCGTGGAGGGGTGGTGAAGTTTGGCCTCCCCTGTACATTTGGTTGACGATTGATGCTCCACCGCCTGTGTATTGTTCCGATTTGGGACGAACTCCCTGTCTAACGCTTGAGGATCGGCCAACACCAAATGGAATGCTGGGTGCAGTTTCGGGGTCTTCATTGAGGGATGCAGGGCCCGTTGGCATAATAGATTGAGGTCGTGGTTTGCGACTTCCCATAGCTACGGTCTTGGCGCGTTGAAGAATAGATGCACCACTGGCTTGCTCTTTTGGTGGAGGTGGAAGATCTTTATCCTTATTGACAAGCCCTTTGGCATCACTAGGTTTGAAATCCGAGTTGTCGAGAATTGTTTCGAAATCCTGGTGTTGTAGGAGTCGCTCGATAATTTTGTTAATATATAATGTTAAAGCTTTGTTCTGGTCCTTGGCAGATTTAAGCTCGCCTTCAAGGCGACGGCACTGATCGTTTTCGCCTTCAGTGTCGTTAAGTTCGGAAAGTTCATCTGCAAGAGACGCCCCTGGAGATCGTCCCTCAAGAGCATTGAGCGCGTCAGCATTCGAAGAGGAACCACCCATGTATTCAAAATGGTCTTTCGAGAAATCGCCATTCAATGTCTTTTCTTGCAAAAGTAATTGGAAACTTTCATTGTCTTCCATCAATCGTGCATTCGTCATTCGTGCTTCCAAGAGTAATTTTTCAACCTCTTGCATTCGTCCGCCTTCAATATTCTCAGATTGAACCAATTTGATCTCGGCTTCTGCCAATTCTAACCGTAAGGATTCAATGAGTCTATCTTTTTGCAGGAGTAATTTGGAATTGTTGCGAGAATCGCTGCGATTCAATCCGGATGGAGGAGCAAATTGGCCATTTTCGACACTTGGCGAAGAATTGTTTGCTTCAAACGTTAGTAAAAAGAATTTTGTATCGCATATGACAACTTACAACGTCTAGACAATCTTGATTCTTCATCCGACGAGGATCTTTGTGACAAAGAATCCTTTAATCGCTGAATGATTGTCTGCATCTCTTCCTCTCGATTCGCCATTTCTTCCCTTTCTTTTGTCATGGAACTTCTCTCGGCCTCGTAAATCGATTCCATCTCCCTTTTTTGCCGAAGAGCATCTCGCTTTTCATTTTGTAAAGTCTCTAACCTCTCTTCGTTCTCATGTAAACGGTCCTCCATTTTCCCCTGATCCTGTAAAGCTTCATCCAATCTTGCTTGAAGACCTTGAGCTTGTTTCTGGAATTGCTCAGATATAGTTTCGGTTGTGCGAAGTCTCTCTTTCAAATCATCCAAGAGAGCAATGTTTTCGGCCCTTGCGTTATCATCTGCAACAGATGGTACACTGTTTGAACTGAGATTGGATGATCCAGTGCCCGGTCGTTGCATGGCAGCTCGTGCGGATAATGGGGTACCACTGCGTATTGAACGACTTCGTACGTGCGTTCCGTTTGTAGTAGGTGAAGATTCTTTTGTCGGTGAACGCGTGGAATTTCTTGCTGGAACACCGGGACTTGAAGTATCTGATGAAGTTCTGCGGCCAGTTCCTAAAGCCACTGGCACTGGGGGTTTCTTTGTAGCTGCTGACATTCTGATTGCTTGTATGTATGTATCCTGTATCCTGTATCCTGATTGAAGGTACCCTAGGTAGGTATGACTAAATAAAATAACGAAATGGTGATTTCGTAATGAATACTTGATATGAAACGTATACTTGACAAAGTAATAGAGGATGTATAATCTTATGATTATAATTATGGTTACTGTTGCATGAATGTTGATGATTTGATTGTAATTTGTTTACCGTTGCCGATTAAGTTGAGCTACCGACTAGGTATTCTTGGACTTTTTTCGTGGTTCGTGCCCAGGTGATACTAGGGAGGGACCGGTAAGTTCCCAAGTTGCCTAGGCTGTGGATTCTGGTTGTTGGGGCAGTGGGCCAGTGGCTCAGTTGGAACTTGGGAGATGGCTGGAGTGTGGTAACGTGGGTTATGACAGGTCTTTTATTATGATGGTGACTTTCGTAAAGATGCGTGAATACGAAGTGAGCTTCCAAGCGTTTGGAGGTTGATCATAAGAAGAATAATCAAGTACGCGCGCTGCAGTCTGATGATTCAAGTGAGGGCCGGCACAGGAGGGACTGTAGACTGGAAGGGAAGGGAAGGGAAGGTAAGGTAAGGTAAAGGTAGAGTTAAAGCACTAGATGCGGTGATGCGATGCGATAAGATTTCGTGATGTATGTATGGATCTTGCAGAGCATATACCGTATATAGTTAAGGTCCCTCAATGTGAACGGTTAAGGTTGGTTGATGGGGTTGAAAACAAAAGACTGGGTTATCGTTGGACCAAATTACAAAATGGGCTGCATGTATTGGTATTTTTTTTGATCAGGAGATAGGTACCTACCTACTAGGTGGTCCACGTTCACTAGGTGATAAAAACTGTACGGAGTAGCCTAGTAGTAGGTGAAGGGTAGATGATGTGAAGTAAAGGATAGATCCAAGGATTTCCAATTGATTTCAATAATAATAGGAAAAGGAGTTGGGTTGTTCTTATTGTTAATACACGTGTCCAAACCCCTTGTTCGGTTGTGATGAACCTATTGTGATGTAACTATTGTTATTATCATGGTTATTGTTATTGTTATTCGTATTTTGATATTTGTTTGTTTTTCTCTCTCTCTCTCTTGAGTAGAAATGAAAAATTCTTCGAGCAGTTTGACTGCAAGGTAACTCCTATATTTCTATTCTACATGCTGCATAAAGAAGGCCGGCTTCGTTCCTGTAGATATCTACTACTACTATCTTGGTATGATCTGGATTCTGGATGCTGAACCATCCATACATAATATTCCCTAGGTAGGTACTCCGTAAATACCTCCAGCTAGGTACCTACAGTATAATACAAAATCCGCTTTGTGGGCCATGAGCTTTGATGAATGCATGATTCTTCAAACTCCCGTTCTTCATTCACCGTTTTCAGCAACGTTTTAGGGGGGAGAAGAAGAAGAAGAAGAAGAACATCCGTGGAGAGGATATGTACAGTACAGTATTTGTTTTCAGTCATATGTAAAAAATGAACTTGATCTGATTTACCCAATGGATTTCTTAGTATGTTGATGATGATTTAGCACATTGGAATTGATCAAGAGGAGCAATAAGCTTAATTTTCAAGAATGAATTGTCTGGATAGGGTAGATACTGTAGACAGACATGTTGGTACATACCGGTATGACATGAACTCGAATATGGGGAATTTGGAAATCGGGGATCATATATGGATTCTGGATAATCGTGGATGTAGTTGGCCCACTTGTGCTTATTTTGAGCAAGCTCACACACTTCAGTTGGGCGCATCTCAATTCCTATGAAAACTCGTCAAAATTGAGGTTATTCTAAAAATTTGAGAGCTACAATAATAGTAGGTATTCACACCAAGATTTTCACTCTCAATTTTCTCGCTGATGATACACATACAATGCAGCACACCTCAAGTTATTTGAAATCCAACGTATATTAATATGGTGCTATCAAAGGCCCCCGCCGGACTGAGTATTTATCACATAAGCTTCCATATTATCTTGCTAATTCAAAAAATTCAAATCCTTTACGATTTTTGTACCTTTACCAATCCCATTTTCCCCCTAATTTCAACCTCTTCATGAGGAGGGTTCGCTCGTGACAGCTGGCCCATACCCCAAAGTAGAGCCACATCACCTGATCCCGTGTCTTATTGGCCATGGCCATGGCCAGAAGAGGCAGAAATATGTTGAATGCTAAAAGCAACAATGCTACCATTGAACCACACTATATCCCTAAGGGCGACACTGCCTATAAACCCTAAACTTGCCGACTAATCCACTGAGGCCGGTGCCAGGCGTGTATCACGATATCGGATTTGGTCCTAGGAAAAAATGTTAACGGTTTGTCTTTATGTATAGCTTATTTGGTTAGAAACTACCTCTGTCAATTTTAGGCTATTTTCGAACACAAAATGAAGGACTTGGTCCTGGGCAAATGTTAACAGTTTTGTCTTTATGTATAATTAGAAACTAAGGTTACCTCTGTAAATTCTAGCCTATCCATAAGGCTACCAATTTTTCGGATTTGGTCCTAAATAGAAAGATTTTAACTGTTTTGTCCTTATATATAATTTAATTAATTAAAAACTACCTACCTTTACCAATTTTAACGCATCTTCAGATTTAAGATTTTTGATTTGATTCTATAAAAATGTTAACGGCTCAATTTCATCTTTATATAGTTTAATTGGTTAGAAATTACCTTTAAGGGTTGTAACCCATATGTATGCTCAAGACATCGGAGTTGATGCTAGGAAAATGTTAACAGTTTTGTCTTTATACGTAGGTAGTTTTATGGTTAGAAACTACCTCTGTCACTTCTGGCGCGTCTTTCACATCTTTGCGTAGATAAATTCTGTATACGTTCATTCGCAACTACCATAAAACTCATCATTATATGTACAACTACTATTGTGAGTTAAATATAACATACCGTGAGTTTAAAATTACCCTTTCCTTCTTCGTTCTGTCCGTGTATGCTCCTCAGGAGTTCCATCAAATCTTCCTGATTTACATAACAGCCATCAAAAGTCTGGTGAGGCTTTTCGGAGTAATTTGTGGTAGCAGACTGTGTCTCGTTGTCGGTAGCAGCGGTCGACATCTTGATATTCGATTATTCGATCTAGGGATAGGCATTAGCTTTTTTCGAGGTGCAAGAAAATCGACAAGCTGAATATTGGAACTCACTACCAAAAGGATCTCTCCAAAGGAGAAAGATGATAAAGTGGAATAGTACTGTAGTTGTCCTTTGCTGGCTAGAGGTTGAAGGATCAAGAACAGATTCGGGCGTAGTTTGAAAGATGGAGAGCGGGATTACATGGTGCGGAGAAGTAAAGTTCAGTCATCATGATGCGTAATAAAAGAATTGGTAAAATGATTGAAAAAAAAGAAGTTGAATCACTTCCATGACCTTCATCCCAATATCTTGAAGCACAAAGAGCACGTGTCGATCAAACAACGTGACCATCTTATAGCATTATCATGCCGAGCTGAGATGAGCTGAGATTTGGCATCAACGATATGGCTACTAGTGGGTACCTCCTACTTAGGTAGATAGATATGCAGTCAACATTGGAGGCATAATGATGGCATTTGTGGCAAACTCAATGGAAGGCACTGAAGACTTGTTGGAACGGAAACAATAAGAATAAGAAATATTGCGGGGGTACTATCTTCAGAATTTGAATTTAATACCTACCTAGGTATTGAAAATTCTGATAGGAAAGCCTCTCAGTATCTAGCGGGTACAGTTAGGTATTGTAGGTAGAGTTGATGTCTTTTAACTTAAACATCCATCTGAATACCTAAATGGCACTAAAATCCGGGGTACTTGATTCCTTTACCTTACGGAGTGATTCCAATCACCAATAACGGGCTAGGGTTCATTTAATATCATGTGATTGTGCCTTAGAGTCTAGCCTATTCTAGACTTAGCGCCAGATTCATTCTAGCGCGGGCCACACTTTTGAAAATATTAGAACTTTTCAACTTCCCAGAATTTCCTCTCCAACCCCAACGACAACACCAAATTCCACAATCCAACACAGCCGGAGCGCATTACTCAAATCAAAACCGCAGAGATGGCACCAACAACTAAGAAGGCTAAGAAGACCGCCGACTCCATTAACAGTCGTTTGGCACTTGTTATGAAGTCCGGAAAGGGTATGCAAAAAATCGATTCTGCTCGATATACAATTTCACAAAATACTAACTCGTCGTTTTAACAGTCACTCTCGGATACAAGTCTACTCTCAAGCAACTCCGATCTGGCAAGGCCAAGCTCGTCATCATCGCCGGAAACACCCCTCCTCTCCGCAAGTCTGAGCTCGAGTACTACTCCATGTTGTCCAAGACTCAAGTTCACCACTTCTCCGGTAACAACGTACGTAAATATATATTCCTTTTGTCAAATATCTGTCTATCGATCAGAGCCTCTTTAGGTCTGGGAGGACATTACCCAGCGATAAAGTCTTTCTAGACTTTGGAGGGTATTCAATTGCTTACTATTTGCCCTTTACAGATTGAGCTCGGTACTGCTTGCGGTAAGCTCTTCAGATGTTCCACCATGGCTGTTTTGGATGCTGGTGATTCCGATATCCTCTCTAGCCAAGCTGCATAAATTAGGAATATCAATCATCAGTGTTGGTTGTCGAGGTCAAGAAGCTCTAGATGAAGGACCAAGATCAGCCATGATTGACTGACCTTTGAAATGTATCATTATGCATATCCTGCATAGCTTCATAGCATCACAAAATGATATATCTTGATTCTGGAACCTCGTTTCTATTTCTATTTCTATTTGCTGAGTGATGGACTTCTATTATTCCGTTTGACATATTTGTATCCCGAATCGGTTTCACAGCGACTCACAGTGACTCATACCGCCGACTGACTTCAACTCTTGAAGGATTTAAATCCGAAAGCCGGACTTTCTCGCGTGCCGTATATTGAGAACTTGTAAAGCTTACCATTTGATGGTAATCATATAATAAATAAATATATAAACCCCAAGTGATTCCATTGTGAGACATTAGGTACAGTAACACCTCCCTTGTCATCCAATTTCTGGATTGATTTGAAATCATAATTGCCACTATTCCCATCTCCGGAACTCCATAGGATCATAGGATCTGATAAGCGCGGGAAAATTCGTTTTTGGGAAGTTATGACCGTGTGCCCTAAAACTTCACTCGCTTAAAATTCCCTATGAAGCTTAGCGGCTCTTTTGCGATTTGAAATCAGTCCAACTTGAAAGTCCTCTATTGACCCCCGACTCCCTTCGACAATCTATCGACAACAACACCAAACAGTCCCTCTAGAAATCATTCAAGATGGCCCGCCGCCCAGCGAGATGTTACCGTTACTGCAAGAACAAGGTGTGTAAATCTCATTTTACACCATAATAAGTTATTTCGAAGTGTGCGGCATGGATTTGAAGGATTTTCGACCATTCGATCGGACGACGCCCTTTATCAACGACTTTGAATGTGTTAAAATGGCGACAGATCTACGATCGCAGAATATCAAGGAATGAAGAAGTCAATACTGATATGTTTTGTTTTTATAGCCATATCCTAAGTCCCGTTTCAACCGTGGTGTCCCCGACCCAAAGATTCGTATCTTCGATCTTGGCCGCAAGAAGGCAAATGTCGACGAGTTCCCTCTCTGCATCCACTTGGTTTCCAACGAGTATGAACAATTGAGTTCCGAGGCTTTGGAAGCTGCCCGTATTTGCGCCAACAAGTGAGTTCAACCCGAAATGATGAAATCGAAGGAGAGAAATTTGGTCGAAGTGGAGGTGGAACAAAGATAGAAGGATATGGGAAACATAAAATGAGATTATTGAGATGGAAACTAACATCACATCCAACAGGTACATGGTTAAGTCCGCTGGAAAGGAGTCCTTCCATCTCCGTGTCCGTGCTCACCCATACCACGTTGTCCGTATCAACAAGATGTTGTCTTGCGCTGGTGCCGATAGATTGCAAACTGGTATGCGTGGTGCTTGGGGTAAGCCAAACGGAACTGTTGCCCGTGTCAACATTGGTCAAATCATCTTGTCCATCAGAACTCGTGACTCTTGTAAGTCTTTATCTAAGTCTCGATTTATTTGCAATATCTAACATATTCATAGTCCGCCCCAACGCTCTCGAGGCCCTCCGCAGATCCCAATACAAGTTCCCAGGTCGCCAAAAGATCATTGTTTCCAAGAACTGGGGTTTCACTCCTCTCCGTCGTGAGGAATATATGGAGAAGAAGCAAAGCGGAAAGGTTTTGGTCGATGGTGCATATGTTCAATTCTTGTCCAACCACGGCAAGTTGGCCGATAACATCAGACGTTTCCCAGCTGCTTTCGAGACTGAGGCATAAATAGAGAGTTGATATCTAAAGGGAAATTCGGGGTATGATCAGAAAGGCGTACATTTGCAATGGCTGGGTTAGCATGGTGTCACACAAAGTGGCAGACACAAATCCTAATCATTGTACCTAAGGAATTGATTCTACGACTTTCAAACTCATATATTACTACATATCGGACTTGTTAATGATGTGATTATTGATGTTCTTGGTCTTGCAATCATACTTTTGTCAAACTCAGCATTCATCGCCCGAATGAGGCGGAAGAAATAGGAAGGTTGCTTCAGCTCACTATTCGGCATATAGATTGAACCCTAAAGCCAAGGCGAGGAAAGATACTGAGTTGGTACATCGGGCCGCCTGGAAAGACAGACACATTTTATTTGGGTCTCGAAAACTACTAACATGAAATATGGGAAGCATGTCAACATCTTCCAACTTCCAAGCCTCTCCCCCCGGTGCTCTCAATTCATCTATCGGATCAGCTAGCGTGTAAGTAAGCTGTGGCAATTATTCCGGATCTCTGCTTGGAAAGTTTTGGGCACTTTCAATATGTTGATATGATACCATATGCCGTAGTGATACCATTGTAGCCAACCATTTTCATTACCTAGGTAGTAATGAGAAGGTTGAGACGGTTGAGAGAGACAGCGAGAGGCTAGATTAGGAAAGGGATAGTGTATCGTCCAGTGTTTCAGCGTTGGAAGTCGGGTTCTTTTAGGTGAGTGTAGATTAGATTAGATTTTATTATTTTTTCTTATCGCGGCCAGAATTAGGTTTAAGGACCTCGATAGCAGCCCGTATCGATAAGGGAGAGAGAGGGTTAATAATAAGATTTGATGGATTATTGGAATTTTGGATATGGATGATGGATGATGGATGGAATGAAATGAAATGAAATGAAATGATAATGGTGGGTAAGAAAAGCTCGCGAGAAATTGTGAAGATCATGATCACTAGGGAATTTAATATGAAAATATATCGAATGATTGTTTGGAATCCAATATGATTAATAAAACAGTACCAGGAGTCCAGGACTGAGATCCAAATGTCAGATTAAATTAGATGATGAGCACCTAGCACCCAGCACCCAGTACAGTAATCATTTCATCTGTCAGCCAAACTCCAACAGTTTAATACAAAATAAAATTTCCTAGTATTCTCTCTCTCATTCTCTCTCATCTTTTTTCTCCCACTCCCCTCTTTCATCTGGATGAACACGATTTTCTCTTTGTTTCTTATGAATGTTATTGTTCTCACAGTCATTCTTGGTGAAGTGTGAAAGGATCGGAATATCACGAAATACTCTCAAGGCTTTCGAGACATTGTTGATACCATCGAACCCCACCTCTTCCTTATCCAGTCCACGTGTATGCCTGTTGGAACTGTTGATCTTGAACTAAAGAGACACACGACTGAACTCAACGTAAGATACATTTTGAGAGGTACATACATATTAGAGGAATGAAGATTTTTCCCTTTTATTGGTTATTGGAACTTGAACCTTGCTGTTTTTAACCCTTTGAAAGGGATTTGAACGTATTGGTTTATTTGTCAAAGGGGGTTACTTATTGCTGTTAATGCTGTGCCCCTCCTACAAGCACTACGCTTCATCATTATTTAGACGTTGTTGTGGAACCTGGATGTCAAATCCCGAATCGAGGACCTCCTGTACTTATATTTTATACGTCAAGAGTCCCCTCACCTCATCAGAAGTGGTACAATCTCATCCTAGATTAAAGTCGTACAAGACTTGAAGGCCTCGAACGCGAATTCGAACCTGATAGATCATACCATAGACGAAACCTTCAAACTGCCTGGAATACCAAGATTATTTATGTCCCATCACGAAGACACAGCCGAGTGTTAAGACGACGATTTTATTCATATCGATTATATCTGTACAACCAAAATAACAAGATATCAAATATGGCTTTTAGGCAACCTACATATCATGCCCCTTCTCGAATATTTACTCAACCTGCTGAAGATGCAAACTCGCAGACGCAGACGCAACAAAATATACAAGAGAGAGATGGGGGAGTAGAAGAAAGTCAAGAATGGGTATTGTTTTCTCCAGTAGCGCCGAGTTTTACAGAGGGAACCTATACGAGTAGTACAGGGAGGACGAAGGGAACACGCACAGCTGGTCATTCTAGGGTTAGTGATTTTGGAAGTTTAGAAACGGCCGCGAGGAGTTATGGGGTTTATGATGATCATGAACATGAGAATGATGAAGATGGGGATGCGCAGACAGAGGAGGATAATGAGGATGCGGAGTTGGATTCGCTGGATAGTCATTTACATGAATTTAGGACGGAATCAAGTGTCTATGGCGATAGGGGAGAAGGGGAGGGACCTGTGTTGCCGAAACATGATGGTTTGGGGAGTTTCAGGGTGGATGGGATAGGGGAAGATGTTCAACAACATTTGTATGCGTTTGAAATGTATAACCCGAGGAGGGTCAAGAGGAGGAGGGAAAGTTTGGAGATTGGGGAGATGGCGTTGGAGAGTGAGAAGATGGCGGAAATGGAGAGGACGAGGAGGATTGAAATGTGGAGGATGGAACAAAGTAGAGCGTTGGTGGATGAGATACAAAGGGAGACTAGGAGAAGGAAACAATCGATAAGTAGCGAGAAGAGGAGCATTGTTGAGGATAAGGAACAAGAAGATGCGGTTACATTGAATAATGTTGAGGTGGAACCAGCACAGGCAACAACACGCGAAAATGATAGTTTATGGAATAGACTCACTCGAAGAGTCATACGAGATTTAATGGGTATAGATGATGATCTCCTCTCAATCATCTTTGGCGAATCTCTACCGACAGAAGACGATTTATTTAAAACACCAGGAAGAACCATTTCCATTCCTGGCTCGACTCCCCAACCTGATAAGAGTTCATGGGAATACAGACTTCTCGAACGAATAGCTCGGGAATTAGGGTTGCTGGTCAATCAACTCTCGGATCACCCAGGTGCTTTTACAACATATCTTCAAACACAACAGACACCCCTTCCTTATGCTGGTTTACCTGTCATCCCCGAGTCTGCATCGAGCAATAATATAAATATGGCCACAGGTATTCCACTTCCAGAGCTGGAACACGAACAGGCACAAGAAGAACCTCTCACCTCAACTCTAACCACAAACCCTGATCTAGAATTTCACCCCACGATCACCCGACCAGTACCCATCCCAAATCCAAGTATTGCCGGACAAGGACAGGAATTAGACGATGAATCCACACTGAGACATTCATATAATGCCCCCATCACAAGAGAGGAATGGGAAAGGGACTTGGATATTAAAATGGTTTTCCGATATTTAAGGAGCCGATTTAGTAGGGGTGAGAATGTACAAGCTCCAAGCAATGCTTCGGGACCAGGCTCAATATTATCTAAAAGTACGCGAGAGAATCTTGCGATGGAAAATACCCCGGATTCATTGGCGAGGGCCGCGAGGGTTAGAGCTCATCATCCTCTCGTCAATGTCAAAGCAAACAACCATGGCGTGAGAAAGAGAGTAGGCAGAAGAGGATCGAGTGAGAGTGGGGGCCTGGGTATGGGTTTGGGTTTGGGTTTGGGCTTGGGTTTGGGAAGTGTAGGGGTGCCCATTGGTGGCACACTCAAGAGCTTGAGAATTGGTAGTGGGAGCAGTAGACATTATTGGGATATTGGGGGGAGTATGACGGGGAGTAGTACGAGGGGGAGTGTGGTTGTGGGGGGAGGAGGGGT
>JANPYM010000013.1:666891-712082 GCA_025890175.1 Ciborinia camelliae
ACATCTCAACCCAAACCTAATAAACCGGCATATCAAAAGCATCCAAATCATAAATCCAAGAATCGATACTCTCCTGATCATATCGACACTCCATCGACGTCCCATTATTCGTCCAGAACGGCCTTAGAGGCCACCCACAGATCTGTTGATTCTCCCCCTTATTCACTCCCTGCAGAACCGTCGCATTCAAAGTCACAGGCGCCACCCCATTCTCCACCCAATCAATCAAGACCTGCAAGTTCGTTTGCGGCCACGGCCCATTGGGTTCGGCCGCATTGACCGCGCAATGCGAACCGCCCGGGACGAGGAAGAGCCGGTAAAATTCATTGGTCGCCGCGATGGAATCGTTGTAGGAGAGGCCCGGGTTCATGATTTCCCGCACGGATTCGAAATATCGAACCGAGGAAGCGGTCGGGATGCTGTAGTCGGATTCACCATGGAAATGGATGATTTTCCCGCCGGCATTTTTGTAGGGCGTGAGATCCGGCCAGTTGGTCATGAGGACATCGTTGTAGCGATTCCAACCGTCTTGGATCCAGTCGCGGAGTGTATCATACGTGACTCCTTGGAGAGATTGGAGGTTGGAACCGTTTTTAAGATCGAGGAGGACTTCAACGAAGGATCCGCCTAGGGAGGTGATATCCAGTCCGAATTGTCCGCTGGTTGCGTTGTAAGATGTGGCGGCATCGGTGAAGGTGGAGGATGGGGTGTAGGTGAAATATACGCGTTTACCATCGCTGGTGTGAAGACCGTCGAGGATTTTCTGCGCTACTGCTAGACCCTTGGCTGAGACGGATCCATTTTGTGCGGGTGAAGGAGGACCTCCAAATCCTCCTGCTGAAGCGGGGCACGAGTATGGCTTGCCTAATAGAGTTGAGATGTTGAAGTTCATCGTGCACAGATCGGTTCGGGAGACTACTCCATCTGATTTACCATCATATGGATCACAAGCAATGATCGTCTCATTCACTATCTTCTGCAGTTCGCAAGGCGGTGGATAATAATCCAAAGTTTTCTCCACAACATTCGAATATAGATGTTGTACCTGTTGGAACGCGAATCTGAAAGCTGGTGCTCCAATTGTCGCTCCATCAAATTGATCCGCAAAACGTTGAACTTGACTCCATCCTTCTCGGCCGCCTTCCGAGCAACCCTGATAGTAAGAATACAACGTAGCGTTATTAGCCGTCATGTTGAAAATTGACGCGGTGAACTCCTTTCCAATGACACTCATCTCATGGATAGCCTTGTATCCAAACATATAGACGTTTTGCCAATTGAGTGTACCGTTCGCAAGTAGAAAATCCGAAATGGCATTGTTTTGAAAGATTCCAAAACCACCATCGGTATCACCAGCAACTGCTCCATATTGCACTCCTCCAGGTAATGACATAGGTCCTGAGTTGATTGCATATCCACCACCACCTGTAGAGAGGTAACGATTTTGGAATTTTGCAGGCGCAGGAACCCAGTATGTGAGGAGAACACTGTCACCTAGGCCATCATGAGAGTACTTGAAAGTAACAGCACAGTAATCGATCACAGCATTAGGGTAAAAGACACTCGAGGATGAGGCATTTGTCACCGTCTTAGCTGTGATGGACGTTGGATCAAGGGTAATTCCATCATAGAAATCGACGGGTGGGAAATTGGCTGCAAGATACGTCGGCGTACAGATATCGGTCAAAATGAGAGCTTGTACCAGAGACGGGAGGGAAGCAACGGCGGTGACGAAATGCGAAGAACGCATGTTGATCTTCTACGGGTATTCCGAACCTCGTATGATGGATGAGATGAAGAGAAAGATGAGTTGGGGTCGAAACACTTGAGCCATGCTCCCAGTTCTTATATTCTTCTTGGGGAGAGCATTGTGATACCCGTTGAACATCAGCATGTGATCCGGACCTTGATGAATAACCAAAATCCCATGTTTGATGCGTTTCAGGCATGGAAAGAATTATCTTCAAGCGTAGGTAGTGGGTGGGGATTAGTGTGGCGACGGTGCGCGGTTGAGGTTGCAGAAGATGCGGGGTTGGTGATTGGGTTGTGGGGTTTGTGGGGCTCAAACTTCGAAGCCGTTAAGGTTCTTGTGGGGATTGATGGAGCAAGGGAACTAAACTCGGTCCCGAAGAAACTCTAAACTCAGTTTCTGTATAAAGTGGTTTTTAATTGATCTGGGGACGGAGATGAAGGTGACTGAAGGGGTAGAACCTGCATGTGTCTAGCATCATTGAAATACATCGGTATCGGTAAGGTTACTACACTTCCGAGGCGACGCCTATCATCAACGGGATCAATATATAGGTTACTATTCCATCGATTGACCTCCTTCAAAATCCAGAGGACATCAGAAAGGGGGAGATTAATATCAATAACTACCATCGGTAAACGGCCAAAGACCTTGATTTGGGGGTTAACATTAAGGTAAGGAGGTAGCATCATTGATCATCATACCACGGGAATACACTTTTCCATCCATCACCATTATCTTCTGTGTAGGAGCAGGTGCCGTTCTGAGAGCATCAAATCAAGTCGTTTTTTTTTCGCTCTTTGCATATGACCTTGGGACTCATGGATCATAGACGAAGTCATCGTTGCCTATAATGAGTACCAAGTTGTGAAATGGCAAAAGAGGAAAAGAAGGAGAGAGAGCCTTGGAGGTTCAGAGACGATCGTTATCTTGCGAACTAGATTGATTCGGGGCTAATAAGCTGGGGAAATCCAACATGGCATGTGATACCATGTGATACCATGTGATACCATGTGATACCATGTGATTATCTCTGTCAAGTGACATTCTCATGGCATCATGCTTTTCTCCCATGAAATCATCAACAGTTGGTCTTATTACTAGTTCATGTCCTGCGTCCTGCTTTCCAGCTTGGGCCTTTTTGTCTCTTGCCTGTTTGGAATCTATGATAATACGATCCGCTTTCGTGATTCGATCGCAACGTTTGAAGTTGTCTCGGCAGTTATTCTCTTTCTCACAAATCTCGGTGGATTACAATTCCCATCGTAGGCCATAGCTATTCCTATCCCATTGCTACTTACTGGTGGAGAAATTTGCAGTAAGCATTGAGTTTAGTTGAAGTCATTGGAAGTATATAAGAAGTATATACATACCTAGTATGCATTTCTCATTCTCATTATCCAACGCTGCCCTCATTTGTTCGTTCGTACTACAAGTTATCACCTATCACATATCACAAATGCATATCCCCGCATCCTCGAATCTCTTTTCCCAACAATATTAAGACAGAAGGGTATTATTATAGATGTTTATATTAATATTATTAATAAGCTGAGTAATAATATGATTTGTTTCGTGCATTTTCCCGGAACGTCGGCTTCTCTCAGCTAATTGATTCATTTCCGTTCTGGATCTAGAAAGTTTTTAGCCTAGCCCTGTTGGTCCCTTGTTTTAGCACCACATGTATCACAACGTTCCCAGGGACTTTGATTGGTCCCATTCACTTTTCGGTACTACCCGAAACAAAATAAACGACGCTTCGCTCTACTTCACTTCACGTCACTTCACATTTCAAAAATACCTATTTTTCAAACTTTTCATCAACCAAGGGTTATGCCCACTCGGTACCTACTAGTCATTAATCATATTGTATAGGACCTACCTACCTAGGTAGTGAGTGATTGAGACGACTCAATCTGCTTCCGCCTGCAAGGTATAACGTCATTTCCATCGCAAAATTTGGGCGTAAGTGGATTCTGATAATCAGGATCTCCCCGTTTTGGTAAGGCCTAGTGCGAACGCCTACACTGCCTGCAGCTTCAATAATATCCATATCCGTCCTCCAACACTTGGGCACCTGCAACGCTTGATCCGCTAGTTAGTTCTAGTTAGGTACTAGTTAGGCACTTATAATAATATGCATCCCTATACTCTCGATGAGAAGGAAAAAAGGGCCGACGCGGCGGGAAGCTCTGCATGTACCCGACTGGTATAAGGATTCGGGATTCAGGATACCCTTAAATGTCCTTCCTTATTCTCGACGCCAAGAAAAACATTCTTACGTCGTCTAAATTCATCTATCTACAAGATTATATACTAAAATTTTAATAGAATAGTCCATCGTATACATCGTATACATCGTATATACCGTATATACCGTATATGCCGTATATGATTACGAGCATCGTTTAAGTGGATGGTTTTTCTAACCCACTTTTCCTTCGGCCCCGGAAAAACCAGGATCAAAAGCTTAAATTTGTTTTACAACACATTAACATCAACCGCAAGTGCCATCCATCCCTTAGACGTTAGAGGTGAGGTGGTTGGTCGTTCAACTTATTCACTTTAACCGCAAATCCCAAGACTCTCCCCTCAACCTACCCCGGAGAGGTCAGAGGTGTCCATTTTGCTTACAACAAATTCGCTCAACCACAAGACTTACCCCTCAAAATACCCCGGAGATAGGGGGGTTTTATTTTACCGTCCAACAAATTCAGTAAGACCACAAGACCTACCCCTCAATCTACCCCTTGTAATACTCGTACAAGATGAATATAAACCCACTTCAAGAAGAGCGGAAGTCAGAGTTCTTCTTTGCTCTTTTTTGGAACACCGTGGATTACATCAAAATGCGTCTTTTACCAACTTTGTGCGCGTTTTTGAGCCTTTGTGGGGGTCAGAATGAGCTGGTTGAAGCTACTTCGGGTGACTCTTTTGCTTGTGAGCTTTTGATTTTCGTTTTTTATGGCCATGACTATGTGATGCGAAGTTATGGGGTATATGGAATGGAGAATATAACATCTTCGTTGTCCAGTTAGTTCAACTCGGATAAGAAGAGCTCTTGTGGCGTTTAGATCATCAGTATGGAGGTTCAACCTCGCACTTTTGACTTTCATACAAACAGCAGATCTCGTTCTGTCCCATTTCCCTCACCACTAACTAATTTCTCAGCAACCCCACACATAAACTGGGCTCATGCCAGAAGCCTCGCTGAAATCTTCGTCGCCAAACTAAACTACACCGAAAAATCATACTTAGTAACCGGAACCAATTATGCAGTTGCCCTCGACGGCACCCCCAATCTCTGCATCGGAAACATCGGATCCATCCCCCGCTTTAATTTCTCCGGCATCTGTTTCAACGATGGCCCTGCATCCGTCGCTCGACAGGATTTAGTTAGTGTCTTCCCATCTGGTGTCACACTAGCTGCAACCTGGGACCGCGAACTTATTTGGAAGGGAAGTAGGGCTTTGGGAGAGGAATTTAGAGCTAAAGGAACTCATGTTTCTGAGGGGTATGTTTTACATAGCATTTAAGTACATCTTATGTATATTGATAGTGACTGATCATCACTAGACCAGTAGCAGGACCCCTCGGACGTCATCCACTCGGTGGACGCAACTGGGAAGGATTTTCCCCCGACCCATACCTCGCCGGCCAATTGATGAGCAGCTACATATCCGGAATGCAAAGTATAGGCGTCCAAACCTGTTCGAAACATTTCATCGGCAACGAACAGGAAACTGCAAGAACCGATTCCATTCTGCCAAACGGCATGACTGTCGAAGGTATTTCCTCCAATATGGATGATCGTACTTTTCATGAAGTATATCTCTGGCCCTTCGCCGATGCCATCAGAGCGGGAACTGCTTCTATCATGTGCAGTTATAATCGAGTAAATGGTACTTACGCATGCGAAAACCCACATATTCTCAATGATATTCTCAAAGGGGAATTAGGATTTCAAGGTTATGTTGTTTCGGATTGGTTCGCTACGCATAGTGGTTACAAAGCCGCAAATGCGGGATTGGATATGACTATGCCGGGTGCTGTCAACCAAAGCACCATCCCAACCGGTGAAACATATTTTGGACCAAACCTTATAAAGGCTGTGAAGGATGGAAATATGACAGAAGAACGGCTAGATGATATGGCTTTAAGAGTTATGACTCCTTATTACCTTCTCAATCAATATCGTGATTATCCAACCCCGGATCCGAGCCAAAGATTTGTCATGGCAAATATATATGGATTTCGCTCTCTTGCACTCGAATTCGGCCCGGAATTACCTGCCCGCGACGTCCGCGGTAATCACTCTTCACTCATCCGACAAATGGCCGCCGCAGGAACAGTTCTCCTGAAAAATACAAACAACACCCTTCCTCTCTCCAAGCCCCTAAACATAGGCGTCTTCGGAAACTCCGCCCCAGATCCCACAAATGGTCTAAGCTGGAATCCCGCCCCTGCTTACGGGTTTGACATCGGCACCCTAGACTCCGGCGGTGGATCTGGCTCCGGTCGCCACACAAACCTCGTATCACCCCTGGTAGCCATCCGCGCCCGCGCCGCCACTTACGGTGCGCGCGTGCAATACATTACCAACAACAACCTCCTCGCGGCGAATAATTTCGCAAGCATATACCCCACTCCCTCCATCTGTCTCGTCTTCCTTAAAACCTTTTCCAGCGAAGGTCGTGACCGAGTTGCCTTCGCCAACGACTGGAATTCCACTCTCGTTGTGAATAACGTCGCCTCTTTATGCGGTGGCAACACAATAGTAGTAACGCATTCCTCCGGCATAAACACTCTCCCCTTCGCCTCCAATCCAAACGTAAGCGCAATTCTCGCTGCGCATTATCCTGGAGAGCAAAGCGGAAACGCAATAGCTGATATCCTTTTCGGCGATGTAAATCCCAGCGGGAAACTACCATATACGATCCCTGTCCTCGAAGAAGACATCAACATCCCGATTGTCAATCTCACCGATCAAGAAGTCGAGAAGCTTGGTCCGAATGCTTGGCAAAGTGATTTCACCGAGGGATTGGAGATTGATTATCGGGGTTTGGAAAGGAAGAATATAACGCCGTTGTATGAATTTGGGTTTGGCTTGAGTTACACCACTTTCGATCTTGGAACTCCAGTTTCCATCACCAAATTGTATAACGACAATGTTGCCGCGCGTCCAGATGCCAAATCCCCCATCGTGCCAGGCGGAAATCAAGATCTCTACACGCCGCTTCTTTCCATCAATACGACGGTGAAAAATACGGGAGAAAGAAACGGTGCCACGGTATTGCAATTGTATATTTCGCTTCCGCCAAGCGGCACGCCCGATGGAACGCCGGTGAAAGTTCTCCGCGGCTTTGCAAAGGTCGAGGTCGATGTCAAGGGGGAGAAACCGGTGCAGCTTTTGGTGCAGAGGAGAGATGTCAGTTTTTGGGATACGGCGTTGGGCGATTGGGTTATTCCCGAGGGGGAAATCAAGGTTTCGGTCGGGTTTAGCTCGAGAGATATCAGGGGTGTGGTGGGCGTGGTGGTTAGGTGAGGAAGGAAACGTCTGGCGATTGATACGAGAGCTTGGGATAGGGATCCGGGGATTGCGTTTGGTCTGCGTTTTGTTTGCACTGGAGGGGAGAAGAGGGGGAGGAAATCATAGTATTGATTTGATGGATGGGATGGGATTTCGATTGAGAGATCTCTCTCTCAATCGGGAATGTATGTGTAGATAGGTAGTGTGTGTCGTTGGGGAAGAAACGTCAATAGACAATTCCCAAATTCGAGTTCTTGTGTAGAATCCCTGGGAGGACCATCAGACTCCCTTCATTTGTGAAACTCTATCAATTACCTACCTACTAGGTAGGTCTTTGCCAAAACAAAAAAAAAATCTCTCCGTCGTCTGTTTCCCTTCCCTTCCCTTCCCATTCCATCAATCGGATCGAATCGGATCGAAATTCCTTCCCGCTCCATCGAATCTCTGCCAACACGCAGACATTTATTTCATCATCTCCATCCCCCGCTTTGCGAACCCGCTCGGTGAATTCCATTTCGATGGTCTGGGAAGGATCATCGGGAAACGAAGGATGTTTTTCTCCTCGGCGATCACACGTCTGCCCGGTGAGAAGGTGAAGGTGAAGCTGAGGTCATCATCTTCGCTCTTTCGTGGGATGAAGTCGCTAGGATGTCCTACTCATGGAATATTTTGGTCCTGGTGTACCATCTTGAATTTCGTTTTCAATACCTAGGTAGATGTGCAGGTCATTTTTCGAGCGGTTATAATAATTCCGATTCAGCCATTCCCATCGTTCGATCGGTCTTATTAATGCCAAAGAACTACCTATCCTCTGACTTTACCCCTAGCCATAGAATTTCCGACTCTACTTTTCGGCATAATATCTTCGAAGGTGCGCGTTTCTTTCCGCAAAATATCGGTTTGAATGATCAAACTTTCGGTGTGCAATACCCTGCCCGCCAAATGTATATGCGGCAAAGCACAGTAAGGTCTCTGAAACGCATATTTCATATCTAAATCCGTCGTTTAAGCCCGTTCAATAAATCCGTTCAACTCCGTATATGTTGTAAATTTAAGCTTATAAATGAATGATTATAATACCCGCAGGAACTGAGGTACAGATAATTTCGCTCTATACACAGGACTACAAAGATGAGTACAGGGCAGAAATCAGTTCTTATTACAGGTATATATGATTTTTTATAACCCGAGTATTTGCTTACAGTGCAAAAGATCCTAATCACGTATCAAAGGAGGAAACCAGGGCATCGGATTCAAAACGGCCAAAAATCGGCTTCGTACCAGTCCAGAATACCATGTGATCCTTAGATGTCGCGACCCCCCCAAGGGTGAAGCAGCCGTCAAAGAACTTCAGTCTATATTGCTGATCTCAAGGGAAGCGTCTCGGCAACTCAACTCGAGGTAACCGATGATCAATCTGTTGATGCAGCAGCAACTCGTCTCGCGGGCGAGTCTGGAAAACTCGACATCTTGATCAACAACGCCGGCATCGGTTCATCGAAGAGTCCATCAACACGAGAAGCACGACGAAAAGTTGTGGATGTCAACTTCGGAGGCACATTGAGTGTTCCCGAGGCCTTCTTGGATTTACTTCGCAAAGCCACCCACCCATGTGCCACCGAGAATTTTTTCGTGACTTCGAGCATGGGCTCGATTCAACATGCCGCGAAGCCATCATCGCCCTACTATAATCCTCAGGGCACGGAATATCGCACTAGCAAGGCGGCGTTGGATATGATGATGGTTATGTATTATGCGCGGTTGAAACCAGAGGGGTTGTTCGTATCTGCTGTAGATCCAGGACTCTGTGCAACGAACTTCACGGGAAACGCGGACTCGTTGAAGGCGAGAGGGGCTTCATTGCCGGCAGACGGAGGAGATCGTGTAGCACGCGTAGCAAAGGGTGGGAGAGATAAAGATATAGGAAAAGTTATAACTGGTGATAGTGTCTTGCCATCTTAGCTATCGAGTAAAAAATGAGTAGTAAAATCCATTATTCTTTAAATGAGTCTTGATAAAATAAGTTTGAGACTTCGAATCTCGATTTCTTAGGGTTAAGCAGCAAGTACAAACACTGCGTTCAGGCTCAAGAGAAGCAATATACAGTCAGTTGCGGGGTTTGCGAGCACTGGTCCTTCTGCTATGGCTTCTGCATCTTGAGCTCTGTCATCGAAACAAGCGCTAATAGTGTTACCTCTACTCTATCATTACGATAGTATGCGGCGGCGAATTTGTCAAAAAACCAATCAAGGGTTAAATAGTCGCATAGGATATGACTCACGCAGACTAACATCTGGCTTTTGGAAACCAATACCCGCTTGAGTGAGAACTTGGTTTTAATTGCAGCCCGTATGTCGAACTACTCGACGTATAGGGAGGGCTATGGGTGATTCGGCGGCGTAAAGCCTCTCCATGCACGTATGTGCGGTCGTCTTCAAAGGACGAAACCTGCTGCGCAGAATTACGTGTCTTGCCAATTCTGTTGTGCATGTCAAGGCTAGGGCTAAGAGGAGACAGTGGAACCTTATCATCACAATAGTAGAGTACAGAGATGGGTAGCTCAACATTAGTTCCCCATTGAAGCTACCTAGGTAAGAAGGATGGGAACTGTGATCTGGCCTATAATTATACAGTGTTGCTTACTCAGCACAATCACTGATAGCCCTGGAGTGCATACTGACTCCGATAAGCCTCTTTGGTCGTGTATTTATGAGTGCACAATTATTTATTCACGGATGTATGGATACCTTGATTCAAATTACTAATGGTATGTTAGAACAGAGGGAGCAATAATAGTGATTTGATAGTGAATCGCAAATAGCGCTAACCCTTGGTGATGAAGCACAAGCTCCCGTCACTCACAACAAGCCTCAACTTTAGTGGCAGATCCCCCACACAGTGGCTGAAAGATCAAATTCAGGGGGGCATTTGCCACTGCCAAAATATGACGTCGTACACTGAATAGCATCAATGATCACAAATGCAAAATGAGAATGAATTTGATTTGATTTGATTTGAGTTGAAGAGTTTCATTAATATCGTCGTTTTGACCCAAAGGAATCACCCCCGAACGCCGACGTGTTATCCATTAATCATTATTCACCACTTCCTTCCTTCATTTCTGCATTTCCGCATTCATTCTCTCTTACGTGTCTCTGTTTATCCACCAATACTGCACGCTCAATCGTCCCTTGCCTGCCATCTCATCCATTCCCGACCATTCACCACAACCCTTTACTTCGCATACGTATTCGCCGGTTGCGTCACACCAGACGTACCATAATAATCTTGATTCGCACCACCATGACCTCCTCCATAAGGTGGTGCACCAGCAGGTGGAGCATATGATTGTTGTGGTTGTGAATAATTGTAGCCTTGGACCGCAGGTTGACCATATGTATTTGCAGGTTGAGTGTATGCCATAGGTTGATTGCCTGAACTGATTTGATTGCGACGACGACGTCTCTTGGAGATGCACCTGCGGAGGGGAATATGTTAGTTTCGACATCCATATCCGGGATTTGTTATTGATTCATGTAGACTGGAGTTGTAGGATTGAAACTTACAAGATGGCGAAGACCAAGATGAGAGCGAAAAATATCAGGATACCTGTGAGGATCCATCTTCCAAAACGGCTCCAGGCGGAATTACATCTGTAATAGCTGGAATGGGAATTAGCTTCATGGCCAAAAATGTTGAAATCAATCGATCGTTGCAGAGTGAGAAAATTACGAACCCATAGCCTCTGCGGTAGCAAGTAGCTCTTGAATGAAGATCATTCAGATGCAAAGCCTCGCGAGTATCGATTGGAAGAGCACCCATATTGTTTTATCTTTTGATACAATATATATTTATTGATGTTGTGATTGTGGTTGTTGTTGATGATGATGTTGAATGGTATGGTATGGAACGGTATGGTATTAATGCTCCAAAAGTAGTCAAAAATATCTTAAGTAATAACAGAATAGAAGTTAAACCAAAACAAACAGTGAGTCAAAATCAAGAGATCAAAAAAAGTGAATCCCAAATCCAGCTTTTCCAAGGTTCTTATTAACCTCCCAAAGCTCTCTTACCGTTCAATTTGTGGCACTGCATTGCACTGCACTGCAATCAGGTATGGCATCCAAGTTTCCTTGGTTAATAGTGTATGGATCTACAGCATGCCGAGACCTTCCCTTTGTTCACGCATCATCACGGGTCGGAGGTTTTGACGTGTTTTTACATCAAAAATGCTACGCGTGCCTGCCTGCCTGCTTTGCATAGTAATCCTAATCCTCTCAAAATGATTCCATATCTCCTCCCCCTCCCCCTACTCCTACTCCTGCCTTTTCAAAACGAATAAGGTTAACCGGGTTCATTACTTCCTTATAATTTTGCACAGCATTTCGAGATTAGATAAATATGGCGATGGCGATGGTGATGGGTGATGGCGATTAGATGGATGTTCACAACTTCAATATTGGCGGTTGCAGACTTGCAGTCCCGGTCGCGTTTGGTTGTGTACTTCGTGCTTCGCCTTTCTTACCCAGCTGAAAACAGTCTGCTGGGCCCCGACCAGTTTTAGCTAAGCCACCGGCCTGAGAACGTGTGACATCATAATTTGTTATCGCGATCATCATGAGTGGCTCATGCTTCAAGACATGAAGTTGATCAAAATATAAGGAATAGAATAGTGAGGCCCACCCGCGATTACCTATATGACATGTCGGGTACCTACCGGTAGGTAAGTAAGTACCCGAAAAGGGTTTCCGGAATCCAGGACCGGTCAACTC
Organism: Ciborinia camelliae; assembly: GCA_025890175.1. Taxonomy (NCBI): domain Eukaryota; kingdom Fungi; phylum Ascomycota; class Leotiomycetes; order Helotiales; family Sclerotiniaceae; genus Ciborinia; species Ciborinia camelliae. Next base: position 678,944 of record JANPYM010000013.1, read on the forward strand.
TTCTGTGATATAATCACGTGATATAGCAAAAAATGTAAGTGTGATAACCGCAGCTCAGGGTACGCTCCTCTACCTACCTAATTTGACCCCGAGATAGATTAGAATGTTTGATTGGGTACCTAAGTTAATCATTAAAAGTTCCAATACGGAGTACCTATCAATTGATCAATTTATTCACGTGTTTCCATCCTAGCAATCCTAGATAATCGACTCACGATTACACGATTAGACGATTACAAATATTATTGGAAGTTGAAACGAGAGACTAAATGATAAAAAAAAACTCAATCGCAAAATGGAAATTGCAGGAACCCGATCAATTCTCGGAAACTTATCTACTTAATTAAATCAAATTAATAATTCCGATGAATCTGATCCCGATACTTCGGCTATCAAGGTATACCTACCTAGGTACTATCTTCGAGGTCATTGGGAAATTCTACCAAGTATCTATCAACTAGGAACCCCTATCCAACCAAGCATGATCAACAATTTAACGGTGAGTCCTACTCTACTATCTATAAGCAATCTGATTCCGGTGACACCGTGACTGGTCTATCCGGGTATTAAATCAATTAATAATACATCACGTCCGTCATTCGGTACCTAGGTACTCATTAAGTAATGAGTCACGAGTCACGAGTCACGAGTCACGAGACTTCAAAATTTATACATGTAAAACTCAAAAATAGGTCAAGATCAAGTTGAGATTATTTTACCATCCCCTCCAACGTTGAACCCTGGGAGGGGTGGGCTGTTTTATACTGCATTAAGTTTTAACATTTCCAATTTCCAATTTCCAAGTGATTTTCCACGCATTAACGTCACCACGTGGCAGGGGCTAAGATAAGGGGATAAGGTACATCATGCATACAAGATGTTTCAAATTTTGTGATTGTTTTTAAGTTTGGTTGAAAACCGGAATGTGGGTTTGAAAGGATCACCTAGATTTTCTGACAACGGGAACAGGGAAGGGAGGAGGTAATAGGCATGAATTTATGTATCCATCAAGTCAAACAAACACCTTGAAAGCCAAAAATGTTAACTATAAGACTAACAAAGTTCAAACGCCTGGGTAAACTCCAGCCCAGCTGCACTGCAGCAGACTGCAGTGCAGCTCCGCACTATTGTAGATAGGTAAGGTACGGTAGGTAAGGTACAGTGCAGTTCAATAGGGTAATGATGCATTTATAGTTTTGGTTGTCTGTGTGGACTGTCACCTGTATCAAGCAAGGTGTTTATCTACAAAGTTGATATGGATCTGAATAGTTTCAAATCTGGATTAGATTCTCATCTCAAGGCACAGTGGGCTTGACAACAGACTCCAAAGAACCATTTGGCAGATGGACCACAATTTGGACTTTATTTGCTCACTTTTCGAATCAGATTCATTGTAACTTCTATCACGAGCTGAACAAACAGGCTCCTAAGTACCATAGATACACACTGGTTGCACACTTTTTGGTTTTTGGTTGCATTTGCTTGCCTTTGCTTCTCCCGAGTCTTTAGTAGTCTACTCCTTGTCCAAAATTTACTTTGCTCTTTTATAGTTCAATTCTAGCCACATCTAGTTCCATACACAATTTCATTTGTAGATCTGGATTCTATATGGAAGGATTATGATGATCCTGATTTAATATTAAGTTGTAAGTCTTAATTCTATGCTGTATATTGTACATCAACAAGGATTAGAACTATTATATACTATATACTTTCATCACGATTCACGATTCACCGCTTTACTCTCCTAACTTCTAAGGCTTTATTTCCTTAAATCTGCCCAGATGGTGCCCCTCTATAAGCCTTTACTCTTTTAAACGTTTACTTTCCCCATATCTCTATTTCCCCAAGCTTTTACCCCCTCAAATCTTTACCCCTCTAAGCCTTTACCCCTGAACTTTTACTTCCCCAAGCCTTTAATCTCTCAAGAGTCAAGACTCGTCCCCTTTATTTTCTTGTCAGGCCTTTTATCTTTTACTTCCTTAAGAATACCTACAAATTCCTATAGAGTAATGCCAACAGCAACACACGATTGCACATTAACAATCTAAGATCTAAGATCTAACAACCTACAACCTACAAACTTGAAAATATGCATATATATCTTGATGTCAGTACAATCATGTGACCGTACATTGGGGACCGTATAAGCTACGAGCGCTAGCACCTTGACGATCTATACAAGATATCAACCTCATAGTAGTATTATAGGAATCAAGCATTATCATGCATACAGAAATTAATTACACCAAGTACCAACACTAGAATTATTTCAAAAAGAGACCATATCATTAATCAAAACTTCTATTTCTACATTATTCTATTATGCATGAAATTTGAACGAAAATAAGCTTTTGGGGCATTTTTACTTTGTGGTTTATTTATTTGGGTTTCTGTGTTTTAGTCACTATCGAAACCCAAGAAAACGTGTATTGAATTTAATTTCGAAGTATATGCAACACCAGATGAACTTAATTTCGAAGTATATGCAACACCAGATGAACTCAAATTCGAATTATATGCAAAGGCAAAATAACGGAAAGGTATATGAAATATGAACAATCATTAAGTATATAAACCTCTTTTACTTCTGTGTTTTTATCTGATCATCCACATCAACTTCCACAATCATTCAACAACTTCCACATTCATTCATTCATCAACATCCACATTCATTCAAAATGAAGTTCTCAGCTGCCACTCTTCTCGCCTGCGCTGTCATTGCCAATGCAGCTGTCGTTCCCGAAACTGCTAACTCCGCTGTTGCACCACACGAGGAAGCTGGATTCTCCGGAGTTGTACGTAGTTCACCAACATGATCACTTAAAAAGTGGTTCTCCAAATGTCAGCCGACTCAAGCTAATATCTATGTCAACAGTTCGTCAACGGAGAATTGACCGAGAAACTCGATGAAGATACCAAGGACAAGCGTGATGTTGAGGATGAAGAGGGTGCCGTCATCGAAGCCCGCCTTGAGAAAGCCGCCATCAAGGTCATTGCCGTAGCTGCCATTCCAGGTCTTGCTGGTATTGTCGGAGGTGCCGTCCTCGGTGGAATCTACGCTGCTGCCAAGCTCAAGGACTGGACCAGAGTCAGTAATTCCCGATCGTTGAGATCTTCTCCATGCCTTTCCACCGTCTTCCATGCTAATGATATCAGGTCCGTGAGGTCTTCACTCAAGAAACCACTCTTGAGATGTGGAAGAAGAACCCAGATTACCAACAATGGCCCGCTGTTGTCTGCTACAACAAGGGTTACCATCTCGAGACTCAAAAGGACATTGCCAAGGGCGAGAAGGGAACCGGATTGTCCGGATGGACCAAGGCTAAGCTCTCCATGGGCTTGTTCCACACCGAGTATGTCTTCTCGATAGATTTCTTCGCTGCTCTTTCAAGATCCAATTGCTAATCTAATATCCTTCCCTTTAGTTACGACTGCATGTACATGAGCGGAAACAACGCTTTCTACACCAACGAAGAGGGTGGATACATCAACGTAAGCAATCCATCCATCCATCCACCCATCCATCTCTATATATATACCACAGAACCAATCTAACACCCCTCTAGCTTTCTTACAGATGGGCCACCGGCCGCTGCAACTACGACCCAAAGACTGGTGACTTGCGCTGCCACTAAATGGTTTCTTCCGATGGAGTGTGTGCGGAAACCCTCACGCAGCTCAAGACTCGTGACCGCTGGTTCTTTCATATGGGCACACTCTTCTTATAGTTTAGTTTAATTGAATAGCGATTTTTTTTTCCTGATTTTATATTTATGCTGCCGTTTCTTCTCATTTGATGTGATTTGATTTGATATGTTTGGTCAATTGAAAGTTCCTCTTGTCTTGACGCTGAAGATTTTCTTTTCCTACCTACCTAGGTACCTACCTACCTACCTAGGTACCTACCTACCCTACCTACCTACCTACCTACCTACCTACCTACCTACCTACCTACCTACCTACCTACCTACCTACCTACCTACTATGCTACTATGCTACAGTGAAAGTGAACAAGAAGAATGAAGCTCTTATTATGCTATCTAGAATGTCTATGTACTGATTGTCTCTGTTATGCTAGTACTAGCGTAACATATATATCAGTATGTATATTAACTATATACTTATATATATACATCCCTAATATATAAAGACTATATAACATTTCCAAGATTCTATCTATCTTCTCCTTCTCTAGTATATGATAATTACAAGTCAATTGGCTTTTCTCTTTTTCTTTTTCTCTTACTACTGGCAGTGACTTTATCTTTATACACTAGTTATATCAAACGAATAGTATGATTTCATATAATTAAAAATCCCAAGTCACTACAACAATACAATATGTTCCACCGTATTATATACCTAAGTATATATATATAAAAACGATATTGAAGTGGAAATCATCAAATAAATTAATGCTACTATAGTATATACTTTAAAATGTACCCCATCCTTAAAATTAGAATTAAAGGCTTTAAAACACGTGCGTGCAACAGCTCGCCCTCAATATATTTCAAAACTCGATAATCCAGCGTGTATATCGCCTTACTGTCTGAAGATCCCATCATCTTCTCCAATCTTCCATACTAGATGACAATAGTGCAGGAGTATGAGAACCAGGTACTATAATATGTCACCGCCTTTGGCAAAACATCACGTGCTAACCTCCCGCCAAATTGATTTGTTGCAGATCTGAAAAATCCAGAAAGTTCATCCTATCATTTAGGGTGCGTTCGGATCGATTTTTTCAACGTGGATACATTAGACCCAATATATTATTACCTAGGTAGTGTTAAAAAGGTGGACAATCATTCTGCCGAAGGCGGTGACTGTTTCTTGTCAGATTACTACATACCTACCTACTCAACATCATCCATCATCTTCTTTAATTCATCTTCCTGTACAACAAAATTCGCATACGTTTTCATTTAACTGATATATTTGATATAATAAACTATTCAAATTGCACATGCTAATCAGTACTAGACCATCCCGCGTGAGTATGGTAGAAAAAAGACGAACACTCCGTCAAAGCCCAATTGTTCATATTCTAGGGTATCTGCGGGAATCCCGATGTCCAACACTGCTTTTCTTAAGCTAAACTATTCCCAATGACTCTCTATCACCTCTTTAAATTGGAAGCAGCGGTATGTTGAGAGGGCAGTGCTGCAACCGCCATCGCAGTAGTCACGGCGCAATTTCCAATTTTCACTCTATTACTCCCATATTGGTACATCCAACCAGCTTCCCAGCTCCCATCATCACATTGCAAATCCAACAGAGTGCGACGGTCCTCTTCACATGCAATTCCCATCTGGGCGCATGTGATAATGCGCATAGCTAAATCCATTGCACTACCAGCCAAGCCGACGCGTTCACGCACTCGTAACTTCAACAGCGGACCCAGCGTCGTCTGAAGATGAGCATCCTTCGACGACCGGAGCAGGCGTCCGATGAAACCCAGGCAGCAGTCTGCAGATGGGTAGTATCGGGTTCCTTGCATGTAGGAGCGATCTAGGAGCATTGCATGCACGAGTTGAAGCGTACGCTCAAATTCATGACCGCGATTATAGAAGTAAAAACATGCGAGAATGTTTGCGCTCACGATTGGGTCAACTCGATTTCTACTAGAGTCAAAATATGTCTGTTTTGATGTTTAGCAAAAGAGTGTACATTTCTTTTAGTTTGATCGCACAAGAGACCTGGTGATTTACCTGGAAAATACCGTCATCCTTGACATATTCGGCCATTTTGTTTAGAACAGCTGAAATGGTCTCGGGTGGCGGACTAAGAGTCATTAAAGCGAGTGATGTAGTGTCGAGATCGTCAGGGAAAAAACCATGTTTATCCGGGTCGGTGAAGAAATTCCAGGTCTGTCTCGATCCCCAACTGAGATCCACAAGGGTTCTATGAGGACGATATTAATTACTTGGCTTTAGACAACATTAAGTATGGCGTAAAGAGTACTGCCTTACCTGTCCTGCAATGCGTCTATAATCAGCAATTTCGCGAAATTGTCCGAAAAAGAGAGTCCGGTCGTAGTGATTGAATCACACTGATCTGCATTCTGATCCAGCCATCTCCAGCCCCTACTAACCGGACTATCAAACATTTCGCGCAACAGGTGAACAGTGGAATCCCCGAAAATCAAGCCCTGGATGCCCAATGATCGCGCACTCTCTACATTCTCTTCTTTGTCATCAATAAAAGCCACCTGGTTCCCAGCTAAGCCAATCTGATCCAGGACGCGCTGGTAAAACCCTATCTCTGGCTTTCGCATACCTGCAGCTGCCGAGGTAAAAACTCGATCAAATAGCCTCCAGTCCATCTTCGTTGCAAGCTCCTCAAAGTCCTCTTTGCCAACATTCGACATGGCATACACCCGAATGGCAGGATCTCTCCTCAATTCTTGAATGAATGAAACAAGGGTTTGGTCAGACTGCAGAGATTGGCGTGCCTGGGCAAATGCATCCGCGATCTCAGACACCGAGAGGGAAAACTGTTGAGCACTTTGCTGATAACAATCATCCCGAGTGATCTCTCCACGCTCAAAACTACACCAGATGGGTGTAGAGAGAATGTCTCTCAACGTTCGAGCTGAAATGAGTGTGGTTGTATTGGCGGACCATTGGAAGAGGACATCACCTAGATCGAAAATCACGGCTCGAGGGGTTGCTTGCTGGGAATACATTTTTCTGGCGCGGTATCATTTGACTCCTCGGTATTCCGAGAAGGAAGGGCACTTTATAAATATGTGTCCATCCATTTCTGCGCCGCACATACACATGCTGGGATTAGTAATTGCCTACTCTGTGATAGAGGCAACGAACCCGCAGTGTTACAGAAGTGGAATTGACCCTCTTCTGCCCCCTCGATAGAGGTCTTTAGAGATGCAATAAACTAGTTATCTCTAGTGGAAATGGTACTTGTGGGACTTGATTGCTTAAATCAACCATTCAAAACCTTTCAAAATACCAAATAATCAAAATCTCGCCTGGCTTTTAGCGTTGCCCACTGTTGCTTTTTCATGATTTTTGATAACATCACAAGAGTTAATTGGATCTAGTTTCCCAAGAAACAGTGTTGATAAGTTATCAAGAGCGTTTCTTATGTTGATCTCTCTTAAAAGGGTATAGTGAAATTCCGATATGGTTTAGTTTATCCGTTTTGGAAGCCACTAGAGATAGCAAGCTTAGAAAGTTTCTCAAGACCTCTAAAGAGATGGGTGACAGCCTATCTATCTCTACTTTAGGCGATGCATCTCAAAAAAGAAAATATAACTTCGGATATGCTTAATAAAGTACCCTGTTGTCATCTAACTATTAGGGCCTGCAAGGATTGATGCACGGAGCAAGAAAAGGAGCATTCTACCATTGAGGGGAGTAAGGTTCCAATTTTACGTTTAGTACCGAATTCCGAAAAGACCTATGGCGGCTATTGTAGATTTGTTGAGCCTCAATACAAGATATTAGGTAATCAGCCACTCGATTGATCAATCGGACGGACGCCCGGTTCGGGAAAACATGAAAATATACTAATTGGTTTTTTTAATGATGTTGATTCTTGATTAACATCGGGTCATAGCTACTATTCTCTACCCTATACAATAAAATACTGGAATGCTTGAGATCAATGGGATGCCCAATTGATTAGTGGAATACCGATTAATTAATATCTTGTATCGACTGATGGGGACAACCAACAAAAGTAATTATCTTTCAAGGATTCGTTTCACGATACGTTACTGCTTTGTGATACGCTCAAAACACTAACCGTACGGCTGGTACGTTACCTATCATACAGTTTCAACATTGACACTGGACACTGGACAGAGGGTTTAGGAAACTGCTTTGGAATTTTGATATGCATCTATCGATATTTGGTTCTGATAAGCCCCTTACATCTCTAATCGGGAAGCCCTCGCATATGCATATGTGACGGTTGCAGAGAGGCCAACTTATTAGGCCTGAGCCGGTGTGGATATCAAAATCCGCAAAACAATCCGCTTTTTTTTTTCGGCGGAACAACAATCCGCTCTTTTCCGTCCTGCGCGTTTGCATGTTTTTTTATGCGGATTCCGCATGAGAATCCGCATATAGTGGAATTCCTGATAGGGCGCTGCTGTGTCCGTAGAGCCGATTGATCAATAGGACGCCCCGCCGTTTTAGCGCCGTAGGATGGATTCATTAATGGGGTGCGGTGTCCCATGAACTAATCTAATCCCTCGTATTGACCAATGGGGTCGACCAGCTGAAATCAACCACTTCAATTGCGGAAACAATATACTAAGGGTGCGTTCGGATCGGTTTTTTTGCGCACCCTAAAAAGCCTGAAATTTTTATATGCTTCACCGGAGGTGATTCACCTCCGGTCCCATTTCTTGTTCCACTTCCTTTTTTCAAATACGCAATTTGAAGCGGATTATATATCCAAACAGTAAAGTGCAGGTTTAGTACGGATTTATGCTATAGCGGATTCCACCATAGCATGAAACCACGGATTATTTGGCTGAAAAAGGCGGATTCTGACATCCAAACCGGCCCTCAGACCCGATTAGATGTGAACTAGAAGATCGCAACCTCCATGACGACCCGGGTTACGAGGCTTTGTCTTATCTTTGGGGCGCTCCAAGTAAAATGGGAAAGGGTTGAACAGCATGGTCATGTAATTGACGGCTCCTCAAATCTCATGGCTGCACCTCAGCATCTTCGTCGGCCCTTTGAAGACAGGCTTTTGTTTTGTGGGTTGATGCTCTGTGTATTAAGTTGCAAGACTTGGAGGAACGGAGCCGGCAGGTGGGCATGATGGTCAACATATATGTCGGCGCGGTGAATGTTGTAGCCTGGCTTGGCGAAAAAACCGAGTACAGTGATGCGGGTATGAATGAATGAATGGATATCTTGAGATACATACGTCGCCAATCCACACGCGAAACGACTAGACGCACCCTGGCTTGCGGATATCCCGGATCTTTTGGCCAATATTGGGTGGGGATTGGTGGTACAGAGTATGGACGGTTCAAGAGCCGGTCGTCGCTCGATGGGTAGCAATGATGTGTGGAATCCCTCAGTGTTCCTGGCGGGTCAATGCTGAGACATTGAAAAAGCCCCTGTTCAAAATCAAGTCTGCCTCACTTTCACCAGGCTGGAGAGCAGTTGGATTAGAAGATAAGATAAACATGTGACCGGTTCTAGAAGTCGTGGAGATGCAACCGAGGAAGGTTGCCACCGAGCAGAATCTTCGAATCGAAAAAAATCTCCTAGTTATTGCGTCGAGCTTCAAGCACCGGCAAGCTTCGTATCCTCCGGATCTAATATTTGCCATGATATGATGGGTCTTGCTGAGGTGAGGGTAGGGAAGTTAGTATGCATTTACGGCCAGATTATTCAAAATCTCGAGAAGGTGCCGGAAGATTTTCGAGGCTCTTTTACGTCAACGATACTGTACGGGTTCTTTGAGGAAGACTCTGATGAATGAAACCACGCCCGACTTAGGACAGAGCTAATTGATCTCCGTTATGATCACCATTGTGTTCCACATCACCCCAAACCCCAATTTCCGGAGATGTTTGTCTAGTTATTGTGAGAAGAATGCATAGAAGATCCCCGGAATACACGGCATCATAGCTAGCGGGAAAGAGGCAAAATATCATCATTTCTCGACAACCGCATTGCCAGATGTCAATCAGATTAACATATACCATGCACAACTTACTACATGAAAATCACTATCTATAAAGGCTCGTGCCTGAATGTTCATCAGTGTTTTATATGGTGAAGTGAAGCAACATCGGGCCTTGCATTATATACGCTGTACTTGGACCCCACAACCCCAGCAATTCTTCTCCCCCTTCCACTTCCCCATTTCAACTTATTTCTTTCCTGCTCACTTGCGCCCTTTTCTCTCCCTTCTCCACAAACTCAAATGTCTCTACAATTCCTCTTCCGCATATCGACGGCGGAGTAATAATATATGAGTAAAGCATTATTCTCAAACAAAATAGCCAAACCCATTCTATAACAAATGCTAAGAACAGAACTTTAGCAATAAGACGGGCCTATTTAAGATATCGACATTTGCTTCGATAGCCACTAGCCATATTTCAATTATCGGGTCGATAGGTGTGTAATATTTAGAGGACTGGAGGGTTTCTAAGCACTAAATCGAGTCCATAGTTCATCGGATTTTCGGAAAGGGGCATACATCATGTACTTATTGAGAGGAAATTTACTACAGTATCATCTATGTATACATACATTCACTACAAACGAAAACTCTAGCCAATGCCCCATGAACTTTCCTTTCCCAAGCCATCATCGACACAATACAATCTGAGATCGAGCTCATTTTCATTTTCTCATACGTCTACCCCTCTCATCCCGAGTAGCAAGATACTCTCTTCTTTTGGAACAAGGTATGAAGTATGAGGGAAGAATACGAAAAGCGGTTCTAAACAACCCACCGCACTAATCTGCCGGGCGTTCTTCTAATAAATGTGTTGGACGTATTCCAAACATTTTGTAGGTTCCAAGCAGAATCCACGGCGCGTTCTTTTGCACCTCGCTCCATGTTTTGCTGCGCAACCAATAATCTCTTTAATGCATTGGCAAAAATAAGAGACATTTGGTTGTCTAAAATGTATTCTCCCTTGGCCAAGTCGCGGATGGCGGTTTCCTCCCATTGTCGCAGTGCGTTTTTGAATTCTAAAAAGATCCGCGCCGCAGCGCCTCCCTCGCCCCTACGTTCGCTTGTACTCTGCACTTCAAATGGAAGCCACTTATCAACTTCGATTTGGTCTCTATCCACATCACTTTGATTTAAACTCCCACTAAATAGAGATACCATAAAAGGAGTGACTGCGGTTGTGCGTTGCATAATCAGTTTGTGATCGGTGATAAGAGCAAGTGTATTGAAGCATAATAGTCGAGGGGGGCCTTTGACCTGCAGGACAGGCTGCTGCAGGGGGTGGTTAATGGAAGAAGGAGATACAGAGACGAATGCTTTCTCATTGGCCACGATTTGATACATAGACGTATTTCTGTCCCATGTACCGATATGTGGGTACGAGCCGTGTACAAGAAGTGTCCTTATTAAGTCGTAATCCTTTGAGTTCTCGTTCAGTGGATCCACTCCATCCTTTGCACCGCCTCCGCTGGCGGTACGAGCATTTGCTACTAATCCAGATAGTTCAAGCGCATGCTGAATTGCTCCTACGGTTTGTTTTACTCTTTGATATTTCGGCACACTGAGAAATTTTTGGTGTGCAAATGAGCGCATGACTCTGGGTCCATCAACTTTTTCCACATCACGAAGCGCACAGAATGAATTGAGCGTGGCAATATGATCGCTATTCGATGCCTTTGCAAATCCCCTCATTGATGCATCAGATTGCGCTTCCATGTTTGGTGGTTTTAATTGAAGTAATTCACCGTCAAGGGCTCCCAAAATTACCATAGGTTCCAAACAACGAAAAATTATTCCGAGAATTACCATTTTGCCAAGTGCGGGTCGCAATGGCAACATTCCAAGCAATCGACCTAAAGGAGTGATCATTCCCGTATCAGTGAGTGCCCCAAGGGTTTGGAGACTTTCTATGCTTGATTGTACTGCTTGTGGCGATGGAGGCTCTGGACAGCCCGCTAAGAAATCCTCAATAGATTTCCCGTAACCCAGAACTTTAATCTCGAGACAGGTTCTCTGCAAATCAATACGAAGCATTTCTGGGCGGGCAACGGTTCTCAGGGAGTCATAGCGACGTTTTCTGCATCATGTCAACGTTGAAAGGAGAAGAGGAATTTGAAGGAGTGACCCACGAGAATAAAGCGTAATAACTACCATTCTGAACACGGCCAGCTCGACCAGATCTCTGTTTCACACTTGACTTACTAATCCATTTACAAGGCAGTGACGAGATTCTTAGCATTTGATGGAAATTATTTTCCCTATGTTTTCCAGTATCCACAACATACTGAACATCGTTGATGGTGATCGAAGTCTCCGCAACGTTTGTGGCCAGAATGATTTTTCGGCAACCTGGGGGAACTGGCCTGAAGACTTCTTTATTTCCTCCAGAAATAGCAGAGTGTAATAAAAAAATTTTGAACTTTTCCTCATCATTGAAGTCTACACCGAAAAGATTTTGCGTCCTGAGAACTGTTTCGGCGGTATGGATGCTCCTTGAGCCTGGCAGGAAAATCAGTATTGCACCATCTTCTGTGGTGCTCGCTATGTGTGCAACTATAATCGCAGCTAAGTCAACAGGTACTTGGCTCTCCGCCATGTCCATTTTCATCTGATTCTGCAAACTATCGGGATAATCATCACAACTGTCCCATTCGATCACAGATTTGACCTTCTCGTCTTTGTCATCCACCAGTAAATCATCTTGAAGATTTTTTTCACTCTCCAGGTAACCTTTGGTCGGTTTTGATTTGAGGAGGTTCCAAATGGCATGTTTTGGAGGATATTTTTCTTCAAAAGTGCCCAGTATATTCTCAAGATAATATTTTTCGACGGGGAAAGCTCGACCCTCTATATGAAGAATTGGGCAGGTGAATTCTCTTCCGGTTTCATCTGTGAAGGCGAAATATTCTTGAAACTTTTCGGCGTCCACGGTAGCGCTCATAAAGCAAACCTTTGGGGTACTTTTCCCAGCTTCGATTCTATCTTTCACAAGGTCTTTGACCATAGTTAAAAGAAAATCGATATTTATATCTCTCTCATGTACCTCATCAATAATAAGATGTGATACATTGTCAAATAACTGATCAGGGTTGTGTATTAATTGTTGTAATATGATTCCTGTGGTACAGTATGTAATACTTCCGCGAGACGTGGGAAGTTCACTATCAGAGGCTATATGGTAACCGACTTGATCACCTAGCACTTGACCGCGTTCTGTGGCAACACGATCTGCCACTGAAGTTGCGGCTATCCTTCGCGGCTGTGTGCAGATGATCTTACATTCTCCACCGCGTTCCGTACGGATATAGCTATCCAAAATGATCTGAGGCAATTGGGTCGTCTTTCCACTCCCAGTTTGCCCAACTAGAATCGAAAAATGATTATTGTCAACAAGACTCAACACTTTGGATGAATGCTTGTTTAAAGGAAGTTTATTCTGGCTTTGGTGTTTGCGTTCATTGTACCACTGCAAGATCGGGGAGTCAGTATTGCCTAGGAATGGAAGATTTTGGAGGAAAATGAGGAGGTAAAGTGGTATTGGGAAGCAACACGAGTGCATATGAGGAAGCATAAAAGTACCTTCAGTAACTGACGGGAGCGTAGTCGAGAAAAGTGCTCAGAATATTTATGTGGACTTTTGCGAGAAAAGGGGAGGGGAACATCACCCGTAGGTTCACCGGTAAGCGTAGTAGATAAACGTAGCTCTGCAGTGGCGTTCACAGTACGTTTCATTAGATCTAGACTACTCTGGTATAGTGTAAGCTTGATAGGAAGAGCTTTGGCTACGTATTTTCCGGTTACTGAATCCAGTTTCTCAGTATAATTTTCGAGTAGTTTTGGCCTTTCTTTGACTAGGGTTACTGCAGCGACTAGCATAGTAAGTCTTTTAACACAGATACGACTGTTTCTGCTGATTGCCTGACCAAGTGATTCAATAGTACCAGTGTTGGCATCCATAGTAAAGGCTTGACCTGTCCAATAGTCATCAGTTTCATTTACCTTAAAGATTACTTTTTTTTTGTTGTAGTCATTGTAAAAATCGATAAAGTTTCTCGCATTCGCAGTACTTAAAATTATCGGCCCTTCTAATGGTGGAGGTGCAGCATTTGCAATGTGGTATTTCTCGGCTTCTCGTTTGAAATTCGCACACGCCTTGGCCTCCACCAAATGCAAAGAGGGGCCAGTTGCGGTTGCATGAATGCCATGTTCAGGTAAGGAAATATCGACGGTAAAACTCCTTTTTGAAGCTGTTTTTGAGGGAGTTGACTTTTTCGAGTGATTTGCAGTTAAAACAGGTCGTAAAGTGGCCGTATATCTCGGGATATATAGATATCTTGCTGCATAGTTAAAAACCTCACGTGTGACTTGACCACTATTTGCGGTTTCTTCTTGTGGTGTCACTGCTGGGCCCATTTCTGCTGTTGGTGGTGCTGGGCCCATTTCTGCTGTTGGTGGTGCTGGGTCTATTTCTGCTGTTGGTGGTGCTGGGTCTATTTCTGCTGTTGGTGGTGCTGGTGCGGTTGATATTATTTTTGACGATCCGTTTCTTGAAACTGATGCTCTTTCTGCACGCCGCTTAACAAGATCATACTTAAGTGCTCCCCGTGCCTCCTTGGAAACCGGCCCATGTGAGCTGAGGGACAAGAGAACATTCAGTAGGTGCTTTTTTTCGAGCACGAGAAACAATTGCAAAACTGCAGCACTTCGAGCCGAAAGCTAGAATTATTAGTCATTGAAAAGTTCTCATTATCCTCAAAGAACTAGACCTACCTTCTTGGTGGACATGGCTGTGATCTTCAATGGTGGTTCACGATATTTGCTAGGGAGATTGCACGTCAGGGTGCAGCGAAGGAGGTTTTTATCATAAAAATAACCAGGGCCGTTCGTTGCATTAATGTTCTGACGATCAAACTCAAAAAGCAGCGTTTCATCATGCTTCCAAGTACTTGCGATATCCGCCAGGGAAGACACGAAAGAGACATCACGGTACCCTGATTTACCAAAGTCAATAGCCTTAGCCAAACTTGGGCGTTCCTCGAAAATCTTTTCTGCCGCTTCCCAATCAATTGTATCTTTCAAAAAGATAGTTGTGCGCGGAAGAGGCACCCAAGGCTCACTTAGTTGATTGGAATGGGATGAAATCTGGAATAGCCAATCGCTCACAGTGGGAGTCTGGAGTGTCTCATCACGAAAATTATCTTGGGCAGCAAGAGCTATTGAATAATGCCTTACGGATATGCATTCCCGACTTCGAATCCACCGTGTTGATGCATTGCGACGGTATAGTAGATTGAGTAGCCGACCGTTAAGAGTCTGATAAACGTCAGGTAATCGAGCATCAGATGTGAATAAAAAATTATACAAACCAGTTTCCTCATTATTTGTAAATTAAATGGGGTGATGACTTTGAGGCTACTTCATGACAGTGAGTGAAAGGTATCAAGAGGTTTGTGTTTGATCAAACCAAACGTATATAGGTGAGGGGGTGGTGAGGCTGGTGAGAGTTATTTTTCTTCTCGAGTCTGATGTTCACCAAGATGAAGGCGGTGTATCGGCAGAAAATACTTGAAATATCATGTGATTAATCTTACATAACCTTTGGTAGGTAACCACCTCAAAAAGGAGAAGATTCCTCCGCTAACCTACCTAACTAGGTACCTAGTAGGTATCGAATCCGAGGTGGTCTTTATATTATATCTACTAGGCAGTTATATAAATATAAGCGTTCTCCCAGTCCTGTCATATTATCTTGTTTAACAAATCTTTTATTCTCCATCGATAAATCACAATTCCCAACTGTCCCACCGCAGAGCATGTCTTATCAAATGCAAATTCTCCGCGGTATCGTCTTGCACGGTGAGCTCGAGAAGATTGGAATATATGACCAGCAGGAAATAGTAACACTGATAACAAAATATTACGACATTCTCGCCAAAATGCATTACTTCCCCTCTTTTTGCATCAAATACGCTCCCCACAATCCCCCCATTGATGTGGATCTCGTCAAAGGCTATGGTCTCGAGTCACAAGTTATTGAGCTTCTTCAAGCACTCCCATATGTTGAAGGCTATAGCAATGAAGACAAGTTATTCTCGGTGTGAGTTTTGCCGATATGAGAGATCCGAAGGTGTTCAGGCAAAGTCAAGATCCGGGATATTGTTCTCTTAATGGATTTGATGATGAGTATGAAGAATACGCGAGGCCGTGGAAACTTTGTGTTAATGAGTGTGGAAGGTATGGGACGATGATGTTATTTCCTGCCCGACAATTCCCATCTTTCTCACCCCAAATATCTTTCGCTATTTTGCCTCTCAATCAGCAGCCAGCTCAAACACCTAAATCCATCCCTCCACACCGAAAGTTTCTGTCTAGTTGCCCTTCAACCAACTTATACTAACCAAGCACCAGGTCATATAATAATGGCAGACCAAGAATCCGGTGGTTGCCAAGATCCTGGCCTCGTCGGCTTTTCCTGCCGTCCCGAAGGTCCTAACCGCCAAAGAAATCTTCGAAGACTGCACTGGCCGCCTTATAAAGCTCCAATGGATTCCAAGTTCCGGGGACAGGAGAATGATATGGGAATGGGATGAAGAGGTAATTTCCTTTTTTAGTGTTGACAAACCTTTTTTTAAAGTTCATTCATTGATTGTATGAGAATAGTACGAAGACTTAAAATTCCTATTCAGCACCTATAGCTGGCCAAACGACTTTAACTCCACCGGCTTCGATTTTGCCTACACGTGCTGGCGCTAGTTTTCAGCCGTGAAACAGTTCGCCTTTGACTTTGCCTCTAGAATAATAACCGCCACACACTCCGTAGCCCTTGCCCCGAATACTTAGCCCTTCATACCCGCCGTCAGCGCAAAGTATTGTCCAATATGAATTGCCCCAAAGGGTCCGATGAAATTGAACATCACATGGTAGACATCATGCTACGATCACCACCTTTGAGAATATTGAACCAAGCAACCGGCGTGTTAATTAGAAGAGGCTATTGCTAAACATGGGGGCTGGGAGGGGGAGAGGGGAGATGGTTAAGGCGTGGAAGAAACATTTTGAGGAGGAAATTAAGAGGGAAGAGGGGAATTTGAAGTGGTGGAAGCGAGAGGGGAAGAAGTATATAAATCAGGATGAAATTGAGGTGGAGGAGAAGATAAGGGATTTTAAAGATATACTGGTGAATCTGGAGGGACAGACGATGATGGAGGAGGCTATTAGACCGTTATAGATTTGGAGTGGTGGTTTTGAGAATATACCGAGCTTTTAGTTGAGTGGTGAGAATACACATAATGGGATAGATAATCTAATAAATGTTCTTTGAGCTTTCTAATCTGAAGTACGTACTATCTAGGTATTTTATAGTAGTTTCTTATTCCTTAAATTCAGTTTTTTTAAATTCACGACAATCCACCCAAAGAACTACTATATTCACTGAAACAACAGTCAATACAGCAAAGATAGATTGCTCAAACCTCAACCCTCATAAACAAGAAAATTCCCAAGCGCACAACTTCAAAAATCATAAGATTTAGCAACGTACTCAGCGGTTTTCCCCACCCACCATTATCTCACAATTCCATCCAAGATATCGCCGCCATGTCTCTAGCGTATTTTATGGACATACCCCTGGATGAATTCGTCACCAAAGTAACTCTTCCTATATCCCACATCAGTACCTACCTAATACTAACATCTTTCCAGTTCGACGGTACTAAATACTACAATTTTGGCGGTTTGTTTCATACCCACTAATACCGACCAGTTTCCACAGCTAACCCATTCCAAGACGATGGTCACTACTACTACTTAAGCCCTGACGGAACCCAGCTCTATGCATATGGATCGTGGAAGTTGCGCATAGATAGTATTGGACGCAGGTGCTGGATTCCGGAGCAAAGAGAGTTTGCGTATCAGCCCGATGAGATGTCTTCGCGTTTCATTTTTAACCGGACGCATGACTTGATCTACCAGGAGACTCGAGAGGGCTTGCGCGCGACAATGGCGCTTCTAGCCTTGGGAACTTGATAGCAAATTACACCAGAAGGGGCGTGGAGTTTGATTTGCATAGAATGGAGGGTCAAGTCGTCAATAGTGTTCAAGAACGGCAATACTATCATGGGATAAGAGTTGATATGGAGGATAGATTGGAATACCTGGCGTGGAAAACAGGTGCTGGATACAAACAGTGGTTGCAGATGGATTGCCGGCGTTTAGAAAATGAAGGCTCGTATTCGGAATACAATATCTGGGTAGATAAGGAATTGGAGAGGGTGGAGAGGGATATGGCTCTGGATATTATTAAGGAGGAGAGTATCAAAGAGGAAAACGTCAAGCAGGAGTTCATCAAAGAGGAAGTTATCAAGGAGGAGAATATCAAGGAGGAGAATATCAAGGAGGAGAATATCAAGGAGGAGAATATCAAGGAGGAGAATATCAAGGAGGAGAATATCAAGGAGGAGAATATCAAGGAGGAGAATATCAAGGAGGAGAATATCAAGGAGGAGAATATCAAGGAGGAGTTCGTTAACAAAGAGTTCATTGAAGAGGTATTCATCAAGTCGGAAACTTGATTGGAGAACCTAGGCTTAAGAAACTCTAATGCACCGCGGATTTTGGGGTCATCTTTGACTCAAAACCCAGTACCAGATTCGGGGGGTTTTCCAGTAATGTCCCTCAAAAATTACATTTAAGCAATAATAGAACAACGCAAAGAGCGAAGATAAAATAAGATGTTCATTCAAATTGCCCATACACGATTTTTTGTTTTTGCTGGAAGTGACGAGGCAAGGTGAGATGAGGCGAGGAGTTATTGCTAGTGCGAGGCAATGTCAGACAGCATCTCATTTCACTTGATTTCACCCCTCCCCTCAATTCCCATTCCTCAAACCCTCACTTCCCTCCAAGACCCATCGCCCAAAAGCAAAAAAGTAGTCCCTAACCGACTATTGCAAAATTACATTGATTAAAATCCTCGTTCCTCGCTCGTATACATACAGGACCCACATTGTATAATATAACCACCAACTACTTTTCAATTTCCATCTCTTAAACACACTTTATCCTGACCAACTATCTGACTAATTGATGTAAGTTCGGAGTTCTTTTGTGAATGTTGTGGTTGTTTGGATAAATATGGTGGGCGCGGGTAGTCAGGCGATCTATTTGTTGAGGCGCAATTTGAATGAAGGGAATGAGCAAGCAAGAAAGCGGGAAGACAGGAAAGTTGACGCCGTGTGGAGGTAGCGATAAAATGAAAAGGTATGCTATCGATGTGAGTCACTTGTGTCTCTCTACTCGTTCATGGATATATATCTAGTTTGCTCGAACCCGATTCTTACAAGCTAGCCATTCTTCTGGCAATATTCATGAGAATGCCTGATGGTGGAACTGAGGGTTTGGATTTTCAATTTGGCATGACCTTAGACTGCCCAGCGGTCAGTCAAGTTTTGTAGTTGCAATTTGAAAGTATTCTCATATCTGATGATTGAGAAGGCGAGTAAAATAGACAATATATTCTAATTAAAAAAAGATAAAAAAGATGGTATTGATTGGGATGAATCATGATGATGAGATGAAATCGTTCCGATTAGATCTAACAGCTCATTTATACTATATCTCATCTACTAAATGACAACCCCATCAACACCCGTCAATAATGCCCCTTCTCATCATCAATCTGAACTGTATCCAAAATTCTTGCATTCTCCACCCTTTCCGCATACAAAAAATACCTGCTCGGCAAATCAACACTCTCCACTCCCTCCCCCATCATCAAACCCACCACTGCTTTAGCACTCAACCTCGCAGTCGGCATCCCATGTCCCGTAAATCCCGCACAAATATATAACCCATCACCTCCTCCTAATTCTTCACCTACATTACCTACCCAAGGCGAATTATCCCTACTAAACCCCATTATCCCACTCCATTCATACGTCGCCTTGAGCTCTTCTCTATTATTGTGTAGATTAAGTGCGCGGGGTAGTTCTTGACGGAGATAATCTGCTGCAGGCGGATCGATGGATGAATCGTCGAAGACACCAACGCCAGCTTGTTTGGCAAATTGGCGCCCTCCGCCAAACATAAGCTCACCCCCGGATTCTTTTTGTGAAGAGGATGAAGTGGAGGAAAAAGGTCGTTGTACAAGATAATCATCTCGATTTATGTTTTGACCCGCATGACCCATGATACTGTAAGAGTATGCTAGGTATTTATTTGAGGAGTCAGTGGCTGAGGACATGGAGGATGGAGGAAGAAGTGAAGACATTTCGCCACGGACGGGAACAATGAGATCAGCGAATGAGGGAAGGAGATAGGACGTGTAAGCGTTTGTTGTGAGAAGGACTTTGGGGGCCGAGAGTTGTCCGCGGGGAGTGTGAATAATCCATTCCGAGGAGGATTTTTGGAGTCGGGTTACAGGTGTTGAGGTTTGGAGGTTAAATTTTGGGGAAGTTGAGGATTTGTTCTTGGAAAGTAGATCTTCCAATATCCAAGATACCAGCTTATATGGCCAAAGCGAAGCAGCTTTTGAGGTTGTGATTGCACCGGCTGCGGTGGGGATTCGAAGGTCGGATAAGGAGGGGTTAGTAGAATCTTTGGTGATGATAGTTACTAGATCACCCAACTTTGGACTCAGAGCCTTGAGTGCTTCCGTCGCTTCGAGAGCTTTCTCGAACTGATCTTCACACATATAAGAGTGACAACTGGATAATGATCTCCAATCACATTGGATATCATTCACTTCTACAAAAGACTTGATATCCTCATAGTTCCTTACTTCAAAAGCCCCGACTTCGGGAGTTGAAAAGTATACTAGTGGTTGGCAATGTCCCCCGTTCTGAATTCATAGAACTTTGTTAGCTGTTCAACAGTATACTTTCATGACCAGGTCTACTAACTCTACCGGTTGCTCCCCAACATGCTTCCCTCGCCTCCAACATCACCACATTTAGATCTTTCCCCTCCCCGTGTTCTTTCAACCAATGCGCCGCCGAAGTCCCCGCAATCCCACTTCCAATGATGACAACGTCTGCCTTGGAAGGAAGTTGCTTGGAGGTTCTATGACCCAGCAAAGTCTTCGAAGGTTCACTATGCCAAAAGGATTTGGTAGAATCCGGAGTTGGCAGTCCTGCTTGACCAAGATTCTCATCTGTAGCCGTCATGATGACAAGATATGAAATCTAGTATGTAGGACGAGGTTGGAAAGAACAAGAGTGACAAAAGATAACCACAAAAAGATAAGCAGGCCCTCCCCATGCCCCACCATCACGTGCATGTCACTATCTCCCCCACTTCCTAAATAAGGGGTTTAAGGTTGGACTTTCCCATTGCAGTTAGATTGCAATATGGAATATCGTGAGTATCTAGTATCTTCACGGGCAATACAATCAATCATCCTGTCGTAATTGAGAATACAAAACTCGAAACATTCCTCCATAATATCCGCAATTTCCTCCAAAAAAGCAAACAAACCCGAAAACCCGCATCCCCTCTCAACCTTCCTTCCTTCCGAACCGACTCGGCTCGGTACGCATGCAGTCTCTTTCGGTTGCTTCTGCTAGCGTACATATTTATTTCAAGCCATTACCAGGAAAAATCAAGCCACTATCAGAAAAAGTATATCGTAATTAGATTATGGAATCTAGATCTTCTTTTAGAATCGGATGCAGCTCCGGGAGTGATGTTCGTATTCCTTGCTTCCCCGGATTTGCATATGGTGAGTTGTGGGGGTGAGACCTCGGGGAGGTTTGTTGAGGGGGAGGGTTGGGGTAGATGAACGGGAGTATAATTTTGTAGAACAAAGCTCACCATCAAAATACACCATTTATAACACAATCCAAGAGCAAGATACCTCATCTGCGAGAAAAAAAATCATAGCTTTCATTCATAACCTACCTAAAAGGAACCTCTATAAAATATACAACCCACCTATTCCAATCCAACAATCACATTCCGTTCCATTCCATTCCATTCCCTCCCCTCCCCTCCCCTTACTCCCCCAATAATACAAACGCCCATGCCAGCAGCGCAGCGCGAAAATAAACCCAAAGCAGCAAAGCAGCAAAGCTCAAAAACAAAACGTCATATCCCTGCCAATGTATCCAAGGAATGAATTAAATAAATTATAACCTCCCATTTTTGTAACTCCTAATGAAAGTCCCAATCCACGCGCGAGCGATGTCCCATCCATTGTTCTGTAGCTGTTGCTGTGCTTTTGCGGAGATGGAGGTGGAGTGTAGAGTGTCGTAGGATGAAGTGTCTCCATTTGATGAACGAACTAGCATATGACGAGCCATCCTTTCCTGCCATGAATGAATAGAAAGAAACCATTGTTTGTTGTATGATGATGAGACCAAAGTTGGAATTTCGAAACGTGACGAAATGAAAATGCCGTGGGAAATCACGAATGTTGAAGATACATAGAATTTATGTATCCTCATCCTCACATGATTACATGCGCGCTAATGTACACTCCTCTCATGCAACTTTCCCCCAGTATGTGTGCTCATGAAGAAAGAAGAATCATCTTCGACAAGCGGTACTCCAGCTCTCGGCAGGAAAGTTGATTGGAGAGGGCGGTGGGGGAGCAGGTGGAGCGTACTCATTCTCGTGGAAGGTGTATGGGGTTTTGTTTTTGGGCTTGTTGGATTTGACGGTGTCAAGATAGAGACTGACATCTTCGCCAAAGGTGGAGGAGGTAAGAAGTGGAGATAGACGGCGACGAGGAACGGGTACGGCCATTGTGGTAGTTGATGATTGAGAAGGCATGTTGATTATTGAATGAGTTCGACTTGTATTAAGGTTTGACTCAAGAAGTATTGGTGGATGGCGAGGTCTGATGGAGACGACGGGCGTGCGTGTGAAGTTCAAACGATTAATGTGAAGGGGCGGTTTAGAGATGGCGAAAGGGTTGAGAGACCTTGGACCTTTATGTATTTTTTCTGGTACTACGCCAGAATTTACGTGGGCTGACAAGTTCGGGGTCAGTTTGGGGGTGGATTGGAATATGGGGGAAATCAGCTACCACGCACCAGAAAACGTTGGATCTGTATGGGGTAACGGGAGAAGGTTGATAAGCGCTTACGATCCTTCTGGAAGGATGGATTGATTTCGTGAGTTGGTGATACAATTGATGCTTTGCTCAGGCGCACTCGCAGATATGAGGCAAAAGAAATGGTGTAATGAGTAGGTATAATAAGGCTGAGTGAGATAGGAGAGAGGCAAATAACCAACGAATGTATGAAGGGGACGGGAATAATCTGGTAAGTTCTGAGAAATCAAACAAAAATAATATTCGACTTGAGGGGGGGCAAACGAATGAATTTATCTTTCATTCACTCCTGCCATACGAAACCTTGATAAATCATATCATATCATATCCGGTATAACTTCCTTTAAGTACCAAAACATAACACAGAAGGAAAAAATAAATTGTTGACAAAGAAAACTAATAAGGCAAGGCCGAAAAGGAAGGAAAATAATTCAAGACACTCATCCCTTCGGGAAGCCGCCTCACAATTTACCCCAGTCTCCCGGTAGAGCCCAAGAATGTGAAATTTGAATGTTCGAATTTCCTAAACCAGGGGTATGGATCTTTTTGGGGTCGTGTTGTCGCGCGTGCGTTGCTGGCTTTGATCAATGGTCGGTGTGAGGCATCCTGCGATGCGATGCCATGCGACGGGAGGGTTTGGAAATAAATCCAAGGAAAATATAGTAACCTCATAGAGTAAGAGAGTAAGCAATAAAGCAATAAAGCAAAGGAAGCAAAAATAATTTTAACTTCACCAACCACCAAAAATACAATAAAAACGCAAATTTTCGTATATTACTACTATACTAGCAATACTAGCATATAGCCTCTCGAACCCGCGTGCCCCGGATTCTTCCAACTTGTTAAACTGACATTCTATTACAAGGAAAACCCTAGAAATACTGCATTCGTTGGATGATGGCATCTCGTTGCATCTCATCCAATCTTTAAGCACAATCCCCCCAGTTTCTTGGGTTGGGTTGCATATATCATGTCGGATTATGTTGTGTTGTTGAGCTGTTTCCAGCCTTATTACTACCGCAACAGTCTTGTATCCTTGCATAGGTATGATATGTACGGTACGGAGTAAGAAGGCATGGACTTTCGTGGGGTTGACAGGCATATTTTAAGGATACATACAGTATTGAAGAAGAAACCCTGGAGGAGAAAAGATGGATAAGTATGAGAGTGGAGTTTGGATCGATTTTTAATCCACTCATCTCGACTCTCGAACTCGTTGCTTCCGGATCATCGAACCCGTTAAGTACTATGTAGAATGTAACTTAGAACAGTAACGGTACCGGTACTAACCCATGGCTTGGCTTGGAATTGCTTTGAAAAAAAAAAGATGTTAACACCTTATGGCTTCAGACTAGGTAACATACGCGCCCGCCGACATCAAGAAAGTTCTGCGTTCCTCCTCTTTTGGTATGAAGTCATCATATTCCGAATGGTTGCGGGCTGGGTTGAATTTCTTTCGTATCTTCGTCTCATCCACCCCCTTCATCTCGCCAAGTATTATCGGTAGGTAGCATGTAATGCAAAATGCTTCGTGCAATCTGTATATAAGCCCGGATGTGCGTAATAATACAATCATACAGTACAGTACTGTACAAGGACAGTTATCATATAATATAATATCAATGGTTCATTGATATGCTTCACTGTTACCGATTCCGAGGTTTTTTCTCATCTCATCTTTTTGAATGGCGGTGTGGAAAGAGTGTTGACCGAATCAAATGGGAGCGTCAGCGTTCAACGTTAGGCAGAAGCTGGAAAGCTGCGAAAGCAACATCGCACGAAAGCCAAGTGTTACAATCGATAATGTTTGCAATCTAAAACGGGACTGATTGATTTTCTTCATTCGTCGCCTTTCTATTTCGTATTGATGAGAACGAATTCTAGGTTCAGCTTATCTAGGTAGTAGGTAGATTTTAGGTTTCTTCGAAGATTGTCTTAGACATCGATATGCCATCGACGTTTGCTGCCAGATTTATCACAACACAAAAACCCCCACGTTATGACTTGTCAAGTTTAGGGGAAGGAGGTATGAAGGATATATGATTGAAGTCTTACTGTATCAGTCTTATATGTGGGGTCTGCTATGAAAACATGGGGAGAGACAGGATTGGAATGTGCCGTAAGGGGGTGGAGATCAACTCGTAAAAACTTCTAGACCTGGCCTTCCTAAGTTACTTGGCCTGCTTGCAATCACCCATCTCCAATATTTCTTTGCATGTTGCAAATAAGAAGTCGGTAGGCAAAGTATGGTATGTTCAGCGAACAGACCGTTTTTATTTTTGTTTGCAGCTTTGACTATTCACGACGACTCATATCAATATCTGACCCAACCATTAGAAACTGGAACGGGCCCTACCTTCCGCTCATCTCGGGTACGGGATGAGGTGAGCAAAAGGAGTCATAGAACCCGCCAGCTCAATCTTCATACCAACATTCTGATATTGTACGTTTGCAACATTGAATGTGACAGTTCCTACAATGTTTCGGGTTACAGCTTCCATGCCTGACGTTGGCAAAGCAAAGGAAGACACAGCCATGACCTTGTAATGGCCATGGATGAGACGAGGACTTTATAACTTGGCGAAACTTAATAAAGAGGATATCGCGAGTATGTAACGATACGCCAGACACATGGCAGTGCCGATCACGAAGCCTCACATATTGATATCTTCTACCGCTCGGAAATATCATATTAGGTAAAAGATCTCGTGTCGATGCGGGGGGCCGCGATACCATTTACCGTCCATAGTACAGAATGGTAAATCCGGGGAACCGGGTTTTTTCATCGTACAGTCCAATTTTTGCTTTACCACACCAAAATAAATCGGTGTGAGATATTCGGCGTTCCTTGATGGAATACTCTTCTCCCTCACGTACAATCGGCCATTTCGCTCGCTCGTGAACGGATTCTAGATCCTCCTCCATTTGTCTGAGTAAGATTCGGAAATATATTTTCTTCAAGGTCAGTCCGTCCAACCGGAAGGTTGAAACTTCTAGAAGGCAATTGCCAATTACCGATATCTTTCCCCTGAAATTCCCTGGTGCATGGTAAATGCATGGTAAATCCATCGCCGTTGAGCTCCACTGTGGGTACTCCGAGAGCCGGATCCATTGGTACTTTCCCTTCTTCCTTTTTATTCCCAATAATAAGTTTTATCAAATTCTCTCTCTCAGTTGAAATGAGAACTGCATAGAACTAGTAGGTACGGAGGGCACTGGGCACAAAGATTGTAAGTGGTGTGACATTATCTAGCGATCGATCGTTAGCTAGCTAGCTAGCTAGCTACCTACCTACCTAGTGGGTAGATAGTGATGCGGAGGGATAATTACACGCCCGAGAAACTTTCACTCCACGAGACACCACTCTCTTTTCTTGGAAATATCTAACCCCAATTACTTAATGCAAATCAATATCAACAAATTGGACCTTTCGTCAGCTTCATTATCAGCTCTTTTGGCCACACAATCCCACGTAAGTAAGTAGTCATCAATATTATCCCGCGCCACAGAAAACAACGGCTGTCGTATTGCAGACGGGACGGTTCTCATTCATGCATAGCATCATATCCCGTCTTCCGGAGATACAACGCTTCTATCCATCACATTCTTGAAGATCAAATCCAGATAACAATACATCTATTGAGGCTGGCGAGAACATCATCTGAAATTTCACACCACACTTACATATAACCCCTCTCCCCCGCCCAAAATTCGCATTCGCCAAACAATACAGATCCTTGGCAAAATACAACCTGTTGATGTACCACCAATTTAGTATTGGCTGAAGCCCCCTTGTCCGTATACATCTGTACTACACATCTTGCATTGTTGTCTTCAACTTTTCTTCAACGTCAATCTTCACATTCATATGCCGGGCGGTAATGATTTTACCAGCCGTTGAAAGGCAATTGAGTTGAATATCATCGCCGATTATAGACATGAAAACACAACAGCATTGTGCATATACCATGTATGTACTTAATGCAATCGATTCCATCGAGGCAGCTACGATTTTGTCCTATGTTACATTAGGCATCTGATAATCGTGGTCGATACATACGATAAATATGTCACGGATGTGGCTCATGTAGTGTGACCCGCACGTGTTAATATCTTTATCTTCTAAGATTAAGGATTGCGTGGAGAATTGGGGGTAAAATGGACTTCAAAATGAATGGGTAGTGGTGCCCATTGCTGTTCTACGAATGGCCAGATCAGTCTTTTGCTGAGAGCCATGTTCCTCGCACTTCTGAGCTTCTAAATGCGGTTGGGTTTGCGTATCCATCCAGACTCTTGAAGTTTTCGGCCCGTGGAACGATATCCTTTATTGTGATGACCGCCATCATCATTGCTCCATTCAATCTACAGGAAATCAAAGCCCGAAGGCAACATGAGTGTGTTGCAGAAAGTTGGCCCAGTCGGCAAATATGATCCAAATTGCCCACTACCCCTGAGATTGAAATTGAAGGCCGGTGGAATCTACCATTATATTTCTATATTTTCTCATGCCCAAATTTCGTGGACATGTGTTATCATTTGGAAGAACCCACGGATGTTCTCTACACAGATGTAGATGTAGCTAGTGAGGTCACGATTTTCCGACTCCCCTTTATTCTCTCATAAGGTATAAAGCCTCAGATTCTGAGAGCTTAAAAGCTTATCTAACACGTCTGAGTTTAATCATTTCCTAGAACCTTGACGGCGGTGGTCAAACCTAGTGGGGCGAGCAGATGGTCTTTTCCGTGGCTTCAGGAATCGCACAAGTTGTGTAGAAAAGTCTAGAATTTACTCATTCAAATAGATTGAATTGATCAAGTTTTCTTTATTTTGCTAATGATTCCCGGACGAACGCTCCTCTTGAAAAGTTATACACTTGGAAGTGTCGCAATAGTTCTCTGGCTGAACCAATTTCCGAGGTTCGAAAATGTGCCTCACATCCTTCATGGATATCCTCGATGACGAACTTGTCATATATCATAAAACTTTAATTACTCCCTCTAGACTCTCCCTTATTTAAATCATACTGATAGTCTTGAAGGTAAACAGAATATACGATTTTGGTGGTTAGTACCTGCTTCTTTCTTGAGAGCAAAACCCGATAAAGACAACCCCCCCCTTAAAAAGAACGAATCATTCATAGCAGGAATAACATTATCATTCATCGCGAAACCAGCAAGGATCTGTACGAGAAGGAAAATATTCGTTTGGTCTTTTATATACGGTGGATATATGAGCTTTTTGTATCACACTAGATAGCTCCAAGTCCCTCGAAGTCGCTCGTATAGCTCACTGCGTGATAACTAGTGAATGTAAGGAAACAAGCGCTGCAGCATCATTCCAAATACCTCACTCTACAGTACACATATCCAGACATCATCTTATTGCCCGCTATTCTTTTTGTCTTGGACTAGAACCAGGTTATCTCAAATCAGACTATCCTCTGTCCCTCCAACCATTACATCATAAATCGTACATCACTCGTTCCACTAAGATCATTCCGTGTAAATAAAAGACTGAATACCAGACAGGCCTTCAGAACTCCATCTGTGTTTTCTGCTTGATATCTTAAGATGTTCGGGAAGTTCGCTGATTTATATAACAGGTCTTCAGTCTTTTCTCGGATTGTTTGGGAGAAATATGATTATGAGATAAAGATTAGGGAGTCGTGAATGCAGGGGAGAAGTTTTGCAACATCACAAAGATTACCCCGCACGACATATCATATTTCGTGTCCGAAATACAATTCAGGAACATAAAAAACAACACTTGCCTTTTTGGAATCTTCTTCATGGAAATGCATGTCCCACGACCTCAAGTTCCGCAAGGTAAGGGAAGACAGAAATGAGTTTAGGCATGAATCGAGGATGAACATTCTGGCGAAGAAAGATGGCACGTGTTGTCTGATACCATTTTTCTGTTTTTTTTGTTATTATTGTAAAATTTGTCGTTTTCTCTTCATTGATTATGGTCTTCATATCATGTTAACAGCAACAGTAATATGAATGATAATGGGAGTATACCACTATAGCTTCACCCTTTAGTTGCTTCGGTATGTAGTACGCACTATCCCCAAGTTCCTACAGCTTTGCATCTCCAACAATGCAAAGCTAACGAGATGGTGGATTGGAATTGAATGAGTCTAGGAATGAAGTTTAGAATGTCAAGATTAGAGAGGGAGTTGTGTGAAGTGAGAAGTGTGAAATGCAATCTTATCACCTCCTCTTTTCTCGCTGTCTTTTTTTGCGGAATGTTGTCACTGGCTCTATCTCATTGCCCTCCGACAGTCTCCCCACGATATCGAAAATCCAACAGCATACTCTATCATCTTGTCTCGTCTCATTTTCTTTCTCCTACTCTAACTCTTCCCATTCCGAAAGTCACTGTCCTAAAGAGAAGTCTACTATAACCAGAAAAACAGACCCGAACTTCCCAGTTTCCTACGATCTTCATAACTTGACATCCTCAAAAGGCTGAGAAGTTCGTCAACTTATATACCATATTGTGAGATTATTTTGGTTGAGAAAAAAAGAGTTCAAGGTAGGAATTGGTGAGTGGAGAGAACAACCCCTTAGCGCTATATACAGTATACCGCTTTGGATTTACCCTACACCAAGAGTCAAGGTTCTATAAAAGGTAGTATGATATCTCTTTCGAAGCCCTTTAGACTAATTTCTTATTTCAAATACTTACATTTAACATGGATAGAATATGAAAGAAAAGCACGAAGATAGCCGGGGTAGAATTCAATGATTAGAACGGGAATGGAGTGCAAATGGAGACTATAACAGTTACATCTGTAGAGTTTTCTTTGATCATTTCCCTTCATTCTCGCTATTAGGGACTATTTTTTCGCCGTCTCATTACTTGCTACTGCCTAGTTTCTAGTTTCAAGTTTCTCGTATAATCAAAAGGTTGACAATAACATTAACATACCTTCTCATTTCCCCTCAACTCAACTCCACTTCTCTTCCAACTATACTAGCATTACACGCCATAAACTTCTTCGTGATATTATTAAACACGGAAACAATCGCCATGAGTCCCATGACACTAAAAGTCCACATATCACCAAGCTGATGCTGACCTCAGGGTGCCATTATTTTGACATTCTGGAACGTGGTGTTCTCGCATCCTCGAGCGTTTGCTGTTATTTGATCGAGTTAATTCCCTTCCTTTCTATAAAAATGATGTAATGACAATGCAAATGATGGTAGATATCCTGCACGCATGCTTTGCTTCAAGCTCTTCCTTCGAAAACTATCTCCTTCATGGTAAACATCCAAGGTATCAAAATAGCCTACAAATTCATCCAGGTAGGTTTTTTTAGTTTAATAGTGCATTTTGAGGTTTGATGGTTCAGAAAGCTCGACAGTGAGGACTCATCTACTAGTTCCATTTCATAATACTAAGACTACTCCGTTCATGGAGTTTCATTCTTAGAAATCCATCCACCTCATTTCCAACTTCCCATTTCCAACTCCCACAAACAATCACGTTGCCCATTCGTTTATCTACTCTGCATTCACTTGCCCCCATATCGCAGTAACCAAATAGACTATAAACCCCACAACGAAAAGTATCCATTCTCTTCCTGAAGAGAATATTATAAAATATATCAATATTCTTCTTTTTAACCCCCCAAACCTATTAACAGAAAACAAAAAGAGTTGTTGGCATGTTGACATCTACGCGGATATAGCTACATCTCCATCTCTATCTGAAATGAATACTGATAGGACTTGTAGTGCTCGGAGCTTAAGTATTGCAACGAGAATGATGGTTAGAACCAGATGGTAGTATCTTGTCTCATCTCTTATCTCCTCCCATTTTTGTTGCTGTTACCAAATTTATCGAAATCACTATCGTTCCATGTGCTTATAATCACTACCAACTATACCTAGTACTTTCATAAAAAATCCCCCATCCTCCTAAACAAACCCCCCCCTGCCTTCCCCCTTCCCCAATTCAATATTATCTAACAAAGGCCTCCCAAGGAAGCAGAGTTACCAATTCCGACATCTCGAATACCTATCTCACTAGTATCAATGGACTCGATCTGCTCAATCTTACTCCCCATGAGCCAAGAGAGGAGCGGTTTACATGGAAGATTAGTTTGAGGGGAAAGAGGGGAGGGCATTGACTCGGAGAGAATGATAGACATGGAGAGCGGTGAATCAATTGTAGCCACTCCGCTCACCCAAATGGTCAAACTGAAAGTCTCTTTACCTCATGCCTCTTTTTTTTTCAACCCAGGAGGATTATATCAGTACCTAGGTTACATAAGTCTTCATCCCCCTCATCTACTTTCTGTACCCAAACTCCCACATGCTGATGTATACAGACTATCTAGAGGGTGTTTCTAGCTGGCTGGTAATCTGTATGGGGTTGTTGCGCGCATTCTACATAGCAATTTTGTTTGGGGGGTTCCTGGGGGGTTCTGCTCTGTTGATATCCTGAACGCTTGTATGGCCAGTTTCTAGAAATTTATACCTATAACCGTCGTTATTCCATTCGACGCCGGTTTTAATCAGTAAACATTAAGCATTGTCCCTATTTACCATCATCAAATTCGCCCCCCATCTCCTCGAAACCAAACTACATCACCTTCTGTGAAATGCACCAATTTTCAAAAGAGGTTTCTACCTCGATTATTGGCAAGTTCTTTGCACAACTCATGATCCATTTCTCTAGTTCGATATTTGATTTGAGTACGATCTTCTAACAACAAGCCTTATTGTGGAAAAGTGATTAGATATTGCCCGTTAAGTTTCTAATACTCCTTATCCCCCAATTCTTTATCTGTGCATTCATCTCATGTAATACCCAAGCTCCAGAGTCCACTTCCACGTCTATTCATCTTCTCGACCGTTCGCAACTCCCAATCTCGTCAAATCCTCCTTTCCCCTCTTTGCGCTCTCATTCCTTCATGCATATCATTCACTTCTCCACCCGCTACCGTATCCCCGCCCCCCATACCATTGCCCTTAAAACATCCGCCATTTTCCCTTTCTCCATCCGGTACCTAAGAACCAACAGTTAGATCAGCTCCAAATGGGGTTCGCTGCGTAGGGTTTCGTATCGTATTTCATGTCGCTGCTAGTGTTTTATTTGAACCATGAGAGAGAGATGCTTTGGAAGATCGATTGTAGTTCATAGCTTTTTATGTTTATGGGAAAGGGAGGGATGGGATGAAATGGGAGAAGAGGTAAAGAGATGAAGGGTTTTATTGTCATTGTCATTGGCGTCACTAGTAAAATATTAGCTTTATTGAGTATCCGAGCATGCATACAGTTAATATGTAGAACCCCAACTCTCCAACTTGGAAGATTGTCAGCAACAAGTAGACAAGGACCACCCAATAGATGTAAACCCCCGATGTTAGTTGCATCACTTGATAATGGATATCGCATCACATTACAATTCACTTTAAAAAACCAAAGGGGTTGTTAGATTCAACTCATTTAATTCACTTTGCTCTCCCCGCTAAAAAGGCATCTTGCACCTGCGCTATGTACTCGAGTTCATCTTATGTACTTCTCCCCCATCCACCCCCCCAGTCCTCAATATCCCTTTCTCTCTCTCAAAAATGCATCTCTCAAACCCCCACCCAGTCCTATCTATGCAACGAAGCAAGAATCCCACCCCATCCCACCTTGACGATCATGAAAATAAATGCAAGTGCAACCGGATCCCACCCGCAAATGCAGAAAACCCCATCCCATCTCAGGCGTGAAATCCCAGCCCAATCCCAATGCTAGTAAAGTAGCACAAATCCCAAACGCCAACAAATGCCAGTTGCTGCTAACGACAAAATAGTATGCTCCCAATGCACCAGTGATGCTATGTCCATGTCCATGCTAATCCGATTTCTGGTAAGTTTCGTTTCATGCGTATAGTTTTGAAAAAAAAAGAGAAAAAAAAAATCGACAATAAGAGAGAAGTGTCCTGTCCCGTTACGCAAAGCCTTGCGACGATGCTGATTATTGTTTTGTTGAGTTGAGATTTGAATGTGTAAGGTGAAAAGTAGAAGGCCGCATTTAAGTGTATCTGATTGTGACCCTGACGGTTGAAGAAGAAAATATGTAAATGTTGTATCGTATATCGGCGCCTTTGATTCGGAGCCAAGAGCCCAAGAGTTTGTCGTGTAGAAGCCAATAGACAGGAGAAATCAATCCTCGTCTCATAGACCCCCCTCAAAGTTCCCGATAATCACTTGGTCTCGCTCTCCTCTGTCTTCCCACATGTCTATGTGGATTAACCGGCTTTCTGAAATACGCATTATCCTCTTCATTCGCTATGGGCTCCGCAAAAACGGTCTTTTGTTGATTAGGGAATCCACCCGCCGCACCATTCGACATGCCCATTCCTCTATTCATACCATTCATTTGTGGCATACTCCCA
>JANPYM010000013.1:712092-766213 GCA_025890175.1 Ciborinia camelliae
CGATCTTCTAACAACAAGCCTTATTGTGGAAAAGTGATTAGATATTGCCCGTTAAGTTTCTAATACTCCTTATCCCCCAATTCTTTATCTGTGCATTCATCTCATGTAATACCCAAGCTCCAGAGTCCACTTCCACGTCTATTCATCTTCTCGACCGTTCGCAACTCCCAATCTCGTCAAATCCTCCTTTCCCCTCTTTGCGCTCTCATTCCTTCATGCATATCATTCACTTCTCCACCCGCTACCGTATCCCCGCCCCCCATACCATTGCCCTTAAAACATCCGCCATTTTCCCTTTCTCCATCCGGTACCTAAGAACCAACAGTTAGATCAGCTCCAAATGGGGTTCGCTGCGTAGGGTTTCGTATCGTATTTCATGTCGCTGCTAGTGTTTTATTTGAACCATGAGAGAGAGATGCTTTGGAAGATCGATTGTAGTTCATAGCTTTTTATGTTTATGGGAAAGGGAGGGATGGGATGAAATGGGAGAAGAGGTAAAGAGATGAAGGGTTTTATTGTCATTGTCATTGGCGTCACTAGTAAAATATTAGCTTTATTGAGTATCCGAGCATGCATACAGTTAATATGTAGAACCCCAACTCTCCAACTTGGAAGATTGTCAGCAACAAGTAGACAAGGACCACCCAATAGATGTAAACCCCCGATGTTAGTTGCATCACTTGATAATGGATATCGCATCACATTACAATTCACTTTAAAAAACCAAAGGGGTTGTTAGATTCAACTCATTTAATTCACTTTGCTCTCCCCGCTAAAAAGGCATCTTGCACCTGCGCTATGTACTCGAGTTCATCTTATGTACTTCTCCCCCATCCACCCCCCAGTCCTCAATATCCCTTTCTCTCTCTCAAAAATGCATCTCTCAAACCCCCACCCAGTCCTATCTATGCAACGAAGCAAGAATCCCACCCCATCCCACCTTGACGATCATGAAAATAAATGCAAGTGCAACCGGATCCCACCCGCAAATGCAGAAAACCCCATCCCATCTCAGGCGTGAAATCCCAGCCCAATCCCAATGCTAGTAAAGTAGCACAAATCCCAAACGCCAACAAATGCCAGTTGCTGCTAACGACAAAATAGTATGCTCCCAATGCACCAGTGATGCTATGTCCATGTCCATGCTAATCCGATTTCTGGTAAGTTTCGTTTCATGCGTATAGTTTTGAAAAAAAAAGAGAAAAAAAAAATCGACAATAAGAGAGAAGTGTCCTGTCCCGTTACGCAAAGCCTTGCGACGATGCTGATTATTGTTTTGTTGAGTTGAGATTTGAATGTGTAAGGTGAAAAGTAGAAGGCCGCATTTAAGTGTATCTGATTGTGACCCTGACGGTTGAAGAAGAAAATATGTAAATGTTGTATCGTATATCGGCGCCTTTGATTCGGAGCCAAGAGCCCAAGAGTTTGTCGTGTAGAAGCCAATAGACAGGAGAAATCAATCCTCGTCTCATAGACCCCCCTCAAAGTTCCCGATAATCACTTGGTCTCGCTCTCCTCTGTCTTCCCACATGTCTATGTGGATTAACCGGCTTTCTGAAATACGCATTATCCTCTTCATTCGCTATGGGCTCCGCAAAAACGGTCTTTTGTTGATTAGGGAATCCACCCGCCGCACCATTCGACATGCCCATTCCTCTATTCATACCATTCATTTGTGGCATACTCCCACTCATCATCGGGTTCATATTTCCGAATGCGTGTGCATTATTAAACATGGGCATGTTGTTTATACCTGGGAAGTTCATGCCCATCATAGGGTTCATGCCCATCATGGGATTCATACCACCCATGCCGAAATTGTTCATCATGTTCAAGTTGGGCATACCGGTATTAAAGCCGTTCCCGTTTCCATAGAATGGTTGTTGCATGTTGTTCATGTTTGGGAACCCGTTCATACTATTCATCATGTTCTGTTGCTGTGGGTTCATGGATGCAGCTTCTTTTTGACGCATGGCTTTTGGACCTTTAGGAATTTTAGGATTCTCAAGTAATTCATCCGCAGGTCGCTTTTTACCCTGAGGTCCTGAGGGTGCACCAGCAACACCAACGGCGGGTGTAATTGATTTTCCTTGCTTAGGGCTACCTTTCACGACCTTTGAGACTTCAAGTGGCTTGGATTTAGGTGATTCTTTTGGCGTTGGTAATTTAGCTTTTCCCGCAAGTGTTGATGCTTTGGTTGTAGGTGGTGTTCTGTCGGCCTCAGATTTTACGCTAGGACTTTTAGCTCTCTGTTCCTCTTTTTCTTTCTTGGCAGCTGCATCCTTTTCCTCCAAATATGTCTTAATCTTTGCGGTCATCTTATCATCAGGCTTCAGATCATCAATCAATACTCCATCAGTCTGACATCCTGGACATGTGAAATCGCTTTCGATAAGAGCATTAGTAATGCAGTCATTGCAATACGTCTTCTCACAACAGGGCGTCTTCATTGGATCTATGAATATTCTCATGTCGAGCGCGCATTCCAACCCCCTATCCCGCAACTCTTTATCTCCTAAAGCAGCAGCTTTTTGAGCAGCAGCAGATGACTTGGTTTTAGCTTGAAATTGTTCCCACGATGCCTTATCAGGCTCAGCAATGACAAATTCTCCCTCAGCATTTACCATCACACCAGATGGAGTCTTGGTATCATCCAATGTACCATCATTGGCCAACTGCACTGGCTTCTCCACAGTCTTCAAGAAAGATCTTGGAATGCCAGTTGTACGCTTAATCCGTGCCTTGTTATCGAAATTTGGATCATCATTTGTAGGGCAGACCTGAATCCAATGTCCTTTCTCTCCACATCGATAACAAATGTAACCAGTTGGTGGTTCATGATCTGGAACGTTTGGTGGGGGTTGACCTTTCTTGCCACTTGGTCGGAAGACTGGTGTTTGACTAGAGCCTTGTTAGAAAACGTTGCTGGATGATAAAGGAATAAATAACTTACTTGGCCATATCTTCTTGTTGTGCCGTCCATTGATCACTTTGAGCCTGAAACATAGCTGCCATCTTTTGTTCTTCTGTCATCGCACTGCTCATTTGTGCCAGCCCTTGTGTAGATGCAACAGCCTTTGCAGTCGCCTGCTTTCCTTGTTCCTTTCTCGAAGAAGATTTCTGCTTTATCGGCATCTGCCCTGACATATATCTTGCGGCTCTTCCTGCTCCCTGCTTGAGAGGAGGTAGTCGACGAGCGATGATCGAAGTTGATCGTGGGATAATGGTAGTGTCGTCATCATATTCTATGTTTGTTAGAATCAATTTCTGGCCAGGGATACTCAATATGCTTACCTTCATTTCCTTCTTCATTGTAAATGGCGAGATCGAAATCGGTTCCATCACCTAATCCACTCTTGATGATAATATCACGCTTGAGCTCAAATACAGAGATACCAGTACCATCAAATTCAACTCTAGAGGGCTCCTTCTGGGACTTGAATTTGAAGAACACTGAGGACGTCATGATTGCTGTTGGTCAAGTTGATCAAAGTTGAAGTTGTAATGGATGTTGAAGATCCTTGAATTGAAAGTTTTCGATTTCGACAGTGTGTACAG
Source organism: Ciborinia camelliae (assembly GCA_025890175.1). Lineage (NCBI taxonomy): Eukaryota > Fungi > Ascomycota > Leotiomycetes > Helotiales > Sclerotiniaceae > Ciborinia > Ciborinia camelliae. The sequence goes on from JANPYM010000013.1 coordinate 715,651, forward strand.
AAAAACAAACTACTCTTCTGAGGCACTCAATAATGTCAAGCAAGCGCTTGAAATAAGTAATATGGTGGAATGGGGAAGGGTAGAAGGAATATTTCGTGGATGCGACCGGTGCAATATCAAGATTCTTCTCTTTTTTTTTCCGTTGAAGGGAACGAGGTGAAATCAAATCTGATTGCGATCACTGGAGATAACTCTGGTGACACAGAAAAAGCTCTCTCAAAAGGAAATGATAGTACAAGATTGCAGTAATGCTGCTATTGTGATGTTTTTTCTTTGAAGTCTGCTGCTTTCCTCCACACGACAAAACAATTGCTCCACCAAGATGATCCGCTCTTTTGCTCTCTTCTTTGTATGATTCTTTTCCTCCAAATAATTATTTTTCCTTCCACAATTTCTTCCCAACAGAGTGTTATCTGTTCCGATCGTATAATACTTTTCTTTTGATGCGAAACTGATCGTAAAGGTGTGGTCGCGTCAATGTTGTTTGTCGTAATTATGGTGAAAAGAAGTTGTTGATTGATTGAAGATGAAGTGGAAAGAAAGACTTTTGGGGCGAAGGTGACAAACTCTTTGTACTAAGCCTGAATGACATGACTAACCCAACGCTACCTAGCTGATTATCTCGGGTGCTACCTAGTGTGAATACTGTACGGCTTATGGCATCTGAAAACGTGTTGATAAGCTAAGCGATGTTTGGCTATGATACGCGGCAGGCACGGCCGCTTAACTCCGCTTCCTCGGCACGACAAGAGATACGAACATTAAGTGTGAATACTATTAATTTTCAAGTACCACTTCTTCTCAAGAGTCTACCTACATACAGCAAGTTTGGAACCTCACCCCACACTCTTCACGTAGGGATGGCGGGCTTATATCACACGGATATGAATCTCAATATCGAAAAATAATATATAATATCTATCTAACCTCTAACCTCTAACCTCCCATGCTTTCTTGCCCACAAATTCCAAGTATCTAGGCAGTTATCTGATAGACTCGAAAGTACGATCGCTGATTCGGAGGACACAATACGACGACATGGTGTTTCCAATTATTGCAAGGCCGAAAGAAGATCGTTGCTTATATCTGTAAAGAGGACACTGAACTTCAAACTTCAAATACAGAGGTGTGCTTGATCAACATTTGATTCAGCCTCTGCTTCCGTCCGGGGTTTCATCTCAAATGTGGCATTGCCTGTCCATGGTATTACCACTAGAGATAGGTATATCAATGGCGGTGCCTTGTGGTGGGGAGTGGTAGAGGTAGATGAGGTAACAGGTATGATGAACTTGTGGAAGATTGTTGAAATTAATTCGGGTTCTTTGAGAACTGGTGGTGCTAATGCGATTGGTGCTTGGTTCGCCTTCCAAGGCCAAATTATCAACACTCGCACTGGATGATCGTCGTTTTGAGCGCAGAAGAAATCTGCCCGTACCTTCGCCAAGTTGATGTTCATTGATTGAATGCTCCGGTTTTTGAGACGGGCGGGAACAAAACACTCCCAACACCTCTCTCTGCCAAGGTAAGAGATAGTCGTCAGGGTTTCGAGGGGAACAATTTCTTGACCTCCAAGCCGAAGGCGAGGGTCATTATGCGCGAGAGCTAGCTGCTCATTGCCATGTTTTCTGCGACTCCCCAGTCTCACCAACTTCCGCCCACCACCCACCACCCGCCACACTCCACCGATGAAATCTCATCAATCTGTTACCAAGTTCATATCTCTCGCTTGAAATTTGTCCGTCCTCCAATGGAGAGAACGGTTGTGGAACCCCAGGAGAGGTCCCAACCGGCTCTCCTAGATTTTCCAGGAGCGTATATCTTCTCTTCATCCTCTCCGCCTTTCTCGTCGCTATGACTTTCGGATCCGCCTTCCACCCCTTCCACCAACTCCAGTTCTGCCTGTTCTCCCATTCTATAGTACCAGGCTTTGCTTCCCGCATGGCTCTTCTCTTCTCTGCGCTACAGTCGATGCAGAGTTTGGTGCAGCCGATTTTGTGATTTTGGTTCACACACCATGCCGGTAGAGCTTCCGCTCTACATCTGAGTGCACAATATCTTTCCATTTCTTTTTCTTCGATAGATCTATTATTCTTGAAGCAAGATCTGATCTGTTTGGCGACCTCGCAGCCGCACGAGTATTGGACGGTTGAATATTCGCACATGGTTTCGGCCCACAAAAGGGAATATATCGATGGAAAGAGTGTGGTTTGTTATGAAAACGCACAACTCTGACTGGCTGTAACGGAGCCTCTACACGAATTCTCGTAACAATTCGAGCTTTGAAATGATTAAGCTCGCCTGGATTCGAAAATTATGTGTTCATTGAGCAAAATCTTGACGAGAGCATTCGGCAAAGAGTAAAAGTACTGGTGTGGGATTATGCTCCAATCAAAATGACGAAAACTTTCGAAAATTCACCGCCGTGTTCTGCCTCACAGAACCGAGATTGCATGCCGAAGCACCTAAGGGAAAATCATCTTCATTGCTACCCAAAATTACACAATTAAGTTAAATTGTCCATCCCAATGCCTCAACTGTTTCCATCTCAGCAACGAACACAAAAATTAACCCGCCAACGCTAAATGAGTTCGCAACCTTCATTTGAAGAGCGGCTTCTCCTCGGTTCTGCTCGTGGAGAGACTCAAGGTTTAGCGATGTGGGATTGAAACCCAGCTGAGAAAAATCATTCGCAGAAGGTGGATGCTGATGTGGTTGTCGGGTTTCAAACTCATCTTCTGCATGGTCGAAGTCATGCCCTTGCCTTTTATGCACTCCGAGTAAGAGGAATATCTACGACCCCACTCGTCTGTAATGGAGACGGTGCAACCGTGCTAGATGAGCAAGTTGATGCTTGGGTTGAAGCATAATCCACAAGAATCCAAAGCCATTTATACTCCCCGAATTACTTCTCAAAACCCCATTCCCATTCCCCTCCAACTAACACTTGCTCTTCTCAAGGAGCTTCTACTTCTCAATCGGGTGCTATTTCCCCTATAGCGTTGAGAGGCACTTCCTCTCTACCACTTTCTCAGGCGCTAAGGATTGCAAGATTCTTAGCATCGGTGGATGCATAGATGATCATCCAGTCCATGAGAAGTTTTCAGACATATTAGTCATATCCGCTTTGCTATTTCTAGTATAATAAGTAGCAGGCAAAGTTTCCACATTTTGGTGATTGCTTTTGACTGAGCTTCGCGGGAAGAACTTTAATGGCCAATGAATCTTTTATCTTCGGCATCATCCGGGTGGCCAGGGCTGGCGATGCCAGGAGATGTCAATATACTGCCATCCGTGCTTATTGAAAGTTTTATATCTATTACAGACTTATCCTGACTGGACAATCTCGACATGTTCGCCATCATGGGAACTTGTTCTAATTGCTTCCAAGTTACTCTCAGCTCGAACCGTATAATCTTTAAGAAATAGTCTTTTTGAAAAGAACTTGAGCTTACTTAAGAGCCGATGGTGGTTTTGAAGTGTTTTGCTCCTGTTGGGCTCAACAGCCATCCGCAACTCAAAGCTTTCGTAGTCCGTAGCTGTGGTGGTAGGCGGCGTAGTCGAGAATGACTCAACTATCAAGACTTGTCTTGTTGAACCAGTTATCCCCTCGACTAGCGAGCACCAGGATCCGAGGTTCTGAAGTTTTGATGCAATGGCCGCAGATCGAGAGATGAGAGTGTTTTCTTGTAAAGTTTTGAAAATTCGGCAGCGAAACTTACTAAATATTGCCTCGGGGCAGTAGCCTGCGATGAAATCCATTGTGTTATTGTGAAACAAGAGACAATAAAATACCCCACTTCCATAATTGCACCCTGGCGCTCTTGACAAGACCTTCCAGCTATTCCACTTTCCACCTGTTGGCGCCATGTTTTCCCTGGCGATCTCAATGAATTCATTGTATTAGTGATCAAGTACTTCAATTCATTGTCTTCGAGACCCCAATCTTCCTCAGGCAAATCATCTTCGCTTCAGATTTGTCTTCATCTGTATTGAAGGCTTTGTATCTATTGCAGGCTTATCCCGATCAATCCTCATAGTGTGGGTGCTTGATGCAGGAGGTCAAGCAAAGCCACATGTAGGCACCGTCCGCAGTAACTGGGGGACCTGGCTAGGCAATGGAAGGTTGGCGATGTTGAGATAGAGCCAGCGCGAGCTGGTGTCGCAACTGAGGTATTGCTCAAATATGATTCGAGTTTATTGACGTTTTCAAGTCTGCTGGTCTTTTGCATTCTTTTTTCTGCCTCGCTAAGCTCTTCATCCAAGTAAGTAAGAGACCAAAGCCATCTCGGGACAGGAAGATTGCCTGAACTCAGTTGTCAAGATTCAGGGCGCCTTTGAGGGTCGACGGGGTCGTAAGGAGATCAAAGAGACCAGGAATCCTCACAGGTGCAACCACATCATCATTGCGCTTGATAGGGTTGGTAAATAAATTGACAAAGGGGAGAGCCGCAATAGCCCGAAGGTGTATGGTAACAGTAGAAGCGCCTGTTATAATTTGTTTGCAGGTAGAAAGCTCCAGCACATTCTACTTTGTGCTTGTCGGGACGTTCATATACTGGTTGAGATTCTGAGACATGGCTCAATACCCAAGGAAGATGCTGGGATACCAGCTAAGAAAGTGACCTCAGGCGACAACGACTCATGGTCCGCACAGAGCCCGGACGGACCATGAGTCGTCGTGCTAGATCGAATGCGATGACCTTTGGGTGATTCGAAACATACATGGCGATAAGCCATATAGCTTTGAGTTTGTCAGTTTCATCGAGAGTGAGGACCCGAGAGTAGTTCTCTTTTCTTCTTAACAGCATATCACCCTGGAATCGTGCTGTGGCGACGAGGCTCGCTGTAAGCTTCCAGAGCTTTGCTGACTTCGTAAGGATGTATGGACAGGGAATGATGAGCTATCGTTTTGTCTCGCTTCAAATGAAGCTATAGCTTTGGATGATCCCATCCCCACTTCCAAAGCCAGGATTCGAAAGCTTCAAATGCCTTTCCGACTTCTTATTGTCCATACATGTATGATCTCCCGAGCATCGAAAGCAGATGAGGGGCGTTGGCGGACGGGTGTCGTCTTTACCCGATTTTGGTTCGTAAGCCCATACTATTTACTCCATTGAGGAGCAAAGTGTGGTCCAGAGATCTTTTACTTATTTGCTTGAAGAAACCTGAGAGTTTGAGCTTGATGGCGAGGCAGAAGAGCCAGCTAGACCCGTGCTCAACGATCTTTGTAAACTTTGGATGCAATATGGCTCTCCTCCAAAGGCTCATGGTAGTTGTCCCAACCATTCCTCTATAGTCATCCCCCAAATCATCCTCCGAATTCTCGAGAAGAGACTCGCAGTCGGTAAAGGGTGCTTTAGAATCTGGTTTTATGCGAGGCTGGCTTCATTGACATGAACTAAAATCCAGTATGAGAAGATCCATTTCCTGATCCACCCCAGAAGAAGTGAGCGCCAGCTGGAATTTGTTTATGCTGAACTGGAGTCAACTGTTTGAATCGAGTAAAAAGCATCATGACCAGTTGAATCGGAGTCAAAATAACGACAACGAGTATCTGGAAAATGAGGAAGTGGTTGGTGCGAGGCAGATTCAACAACAATAACAGGTGAATCGGAGTCAAAATAACGACGAGCTACAGCGTGTCTTGTTCGAGCGTCATTTCAACCCTCAAGCTCAGCTTGGTATTGAGTCCATGTCAGAAATGGCAGGCTCTAAAAACAGTGGCGGCGTCGCTGGGTCCTGAACGTAGTAATATCTCTCGTTGCAGGTTATAGACTGAGATTGACCAAGGTTTGACCGGTGTTGAAGATATTCAGAGAGACGGTCACTTTGAATTCCATCTTCTGATTAGCTGTCTTTTCCCTCCGTTGATCGCCGCGGTAGTTGTTGCAGATGAAGATTTGAGACAGTCTACCATAAAATCGAGTTGGAATGTGGTGGGCACAAAACAACGAAGATCAGTGACTTTTTGAGCAACAAAGTTACGATCAAAGACGCCTGCCCTGTTCGTAATCGTTGTTGGTATCATCATCTTCTTCCTTTTTCTAAGAATTGTCAGCAATATTCTAGGAAACAGAATAATCATGTTTGACCACATGGGATATACCAACCTAACCAATGCACATCAAAAAGCCACGCCGAAGCGGCTAGAGGAAATGAGATATATTACTATGGAAACTGAGCTACTAAATAAAACAACCATCACATCTATGTCGAAGCCCATATGATACCCCGCCCGTTAAAGTCCCGACAATTCTTGAGCCTTTTCCATTTTCAACCACCATCTCCACCTCTTCCAATTGTGCACGGCCGTCAACAAATGATGCAAGACCTCTGCTCATTTTCATACCGCGTCGATGTCCATCTATGTACACGAGACGGAAGCGGAGCTAGCAGAAGCTAGTTGAGACAGAAAGGTCCAATATCGAGATAAAATTTCATTGACATCGATTCAAAGTTCTTTCTCTTGGTATTGGTGGCCCTTCCGATACTTATGAGACAATTGGCGAAATAGCCCCCTCATCACCTTTCTCCATGGCCATCATAGAGCTGAAGAAAATAAGTTAGGATTATTTAAGGCGGCAAATTTAAGATAGTAGGGAAGGATGTTGGCACATACATTATGCCACGATGGGAGTTAGCAAGAGCAGCTTGATCGATCGAAGAGATCCATGGCATTTCTCAGAAGCCATTCCCAAGGGATGGTGGAATATAAAACCCAAGACGGGAATGATGACGTCGATTCTCAGTCGGCTGTTTCAAGTCAGTTCCAGATACCCATTGGAAGAAAAAAGGAGATAGACTTACCAATTACTCTACCGGGAGAGGGGAGCTTGTCCAAGGAATCGGAGAGAGATGAATTCGATAATATCAATGTCTGGATTGACAAAAACACCCTTCTTATTTCCGTGGTATATAGAAGGGTGGAGCTGGATCATTGGACGATAAACGCCCACCATTGCTTTTAATGCTCCATTGCAAGCATTTACAAGCTGGACGCTTAGCGCCCGGACCGGTGGTAGTACACTCATCATCATTCGGATGAAGAATCCGGGATAGAGACTCTGACCTGGCGAGTAGGCAGGCGTGGAGGTCGTGACGAAGCCTTTGGGGCGATCTCCAGTAGAACGGCCATAGGGGTCGGAACAGCAGCAGCAGCAGGGATACCAAATTAGAAGAAATTGAGAGCAAGTTGCTTCCCAATGGTATCTTTGACGATGGGGGGTTAAGGTCACTATTGCTTACATCTTCTCTCCCTTAGCTGCAATCGACAACGACTTTGAAGAGGGTGGTGTCATCTGGGGTAACCCAGAAACCGCAGGCTGTATTCGGGAAAGAGTGAAAGCGAAGAAATTTTGCGTCTTCGATACTCAATGCTGTCGTTAATCTGATCTCAGCAAGTCTGATGTAGTCATTATCTTTCCTCAGATACTCTTGGTTTAAGCACAGAATCAGAAGAAGAGACCCGCGGCTTTGCTGGTTCGCATAGATCAAAATGAAACACGCGATCTGAATTCTCTTACATCCATATACAACGACGAGATTGACTGCGGATAGTAAATGCGTAGAGCTGTTCACTGTGACGATTATGCTTCCGAAGCTATGTCTCGGATGGTAAGGTCGCTCGAAATTTGGTCTACCAGCTAAATTAGCGTCAGCTAAGGAGAATCTCGAGCGTAAGATTACTAACCTATCCGTTTCATTCCCAAGTCCTCTTGATCTACAGTGCTGATATTCATAGTCTGCCATGATCAAGTGAATACTGATTGTTGTCCACGGGCTTTGATGCTCTTGTGCTGCATGGACGCCATGGAACGCCATCATTTGTTGCAAAAAGTCGCACCAAAAGATGAACCTTACTCCAAGGTGCACAGAGCAAGCATGAGTGCCATTTCTCAAACTATAGCTGTTGATGAAGTATTCGATGTGCGCTTTCTCGACAACTTCGTTGCTGTCAGCAAGTGTTCTGCAAATGGGTGAAATGGACGATCTAAGCAGGCCAAGTGGTCTTCATCAGCGACGACGAGGCTTTATCGGAATTGAGTATTTAATGAGAAGATTCCATTCAATCTATCAATTCAGCTTTGTAGAATCAATTGAAGAATATTGCGGTGAAGTTCTGCAAGTGCAATCTCTCACTCATCACCGAAAGCAGATTTCTCTACCAGCAGACTCAAAATTTACAATTTCCTCTCAAAGCGACGATGAGGTGTAAATAGGATGATTTAAAAGAATGAGAATACTCACAGAGAATACAGCTTCGTATTGAAATAACAATATCGATAAATTGCCCATGGTGTTGTTGATGGTATTGATAGAATGAAGTTTCTAAGATTGTGCAGTTTGAAGAAAGTAGGTTGCAGAAAACAGGAAACCAAAGACAAAACAAAGCAGAGATTTCCAGAACTAACTGTTTGTGGGAGCTAATCCTATCTAGGTCGCCGAGACTGGCTGGGGCGGGGGTCTGAGGTAAAGAGCTCTGTTTGCTCAGTCGACCTGATGTCCACCTTCATCACTTGAAGATCCAGAGGGGTTTGAAAGACTCTGATGTGCTGTTAAGACTCTATCGATATCAATTGAAGTTGAAGAAACTTGGTATAAAGTTCTCATTAAGTTATTGTGGCTGGGAGGTCTTTTGAAGTTCTTTTGGGGTTGAGGAGAGACATTTCCTCAATTGCCTTAGGACACCACCGACTAAGCAAGCTGAACCTGCAGGTGAAGATTTGATCATGGATTAGAATTCATTGTATTCTATTGGTCTTTTGTTGATCAGCTACTAGGTCTGATACACTGGAAGGACATATTTAGGTAGATGCCCAACCCATGTGTTTTTCCAGACCAAAATCCCCAGATGAGATTTCTTCCTACCAATTCTTTTAGATTAACACCCTTCTTGCCAAAGCTGTATGAAGAAAAGATATCCAATATACCCATACACTCATCTATCTTGTCCAACTCCTATATACTGCGAATATATTGAGTGCACAGCCTAATCCATTCTATTGATTACTCTTGATGATTCATGAACCTAACAACAAATGAATAAACAAACCATCTATTTTAACCTTGATTATAAACAGCAATCTTAAGTCATCTTCTAGCTTTATGCTCTCAGAAAAAATGCAATGTTAAACAAACTAGCTGCACCAATGAACACTTGAAACCAATATACTCATCAATGGATGTACCTTTTCACCCTTAGTCTTCCTTTCAAAAATCTCTTTCACTCTATTAGACAATACTACCAGACTCAAACATTCCTCAACTTCCTGCATAAAGTTGCAGAGTTATGGTTTTGGAGCCATCGGATTTATTGATCTTATGATATGGTTGTAGTGACTATCAAGCTAGTGTATGTAGAACTATTTTATAACAACATGATTTACATGAGATTTGAGCATAATATAATTTTCCGATCTCCTTCCTCACTTTCCTAGCCAAAGAAGAAGAAGAAGAAAAAAGATTAAACTTCCCAATCCCACCAATACTAAGATCAATATACTCTCCTCATAAAGATTCCCCAACTCTTCGGTTCCAAGACCTGAATCTTTTAGCTGGCCGTCCCCTCCTTGTGTCCCCTCTATCGAACAAACCTCCTCATTTCTTACATAAATCTCCCAAAGATGAATTCCAAGTATCGGCTTCTTCGACACCATTTAATACTTAAGACATGTGAGCACGAACGTCCATGTTACGTCTTCACCAAGCCCCGTCATACTACTGTGCCGAACACTTCATATTCAACAACCAACCCCTGATTACACTACATTCGAAAAGCAGCATGAATCTGTTGAAGAAATCAAGGAATATACTTCCTTCGCTCCCATATACATTTCGAATACCGACCGACCGGCTTCCTTCTAACCCAGGCAGGACCCATGGGAGAAATTCTAATTATATTCTGACGATCTGAAGTTCTGACCGTTGCATCATGATCAATCATAGAGTGATGTGCCCGTAGCAATATCTGATATGTATATGTATATGTATGAATGCGTGCGAATTTACTAACAACGAAGAGATTGGCAGTGGCACCGAACAACTATTGCCTCATCGAATATCAAATTAAACCCTCATGAACATGTCAAGCTGTGGCAATCTACCCAATCACCAAACCAAGCCAAGCCAAGAAATGCCATACATACTCCACTCCAACCACGAGAAAAATCCCCCAAAAAGGATCAGAAAGATAGAGAGAAGGGTATAAAACGACATGAAAAGACACCATCCAGACAAGTAAGTAAGTATGCAAGCACGAGACGCGACCTTCTCCGATCGAAACCCCCGAATCCAATCATAAAACCAACTTCGAAGAAACCAGAAAGCTGAAACAGAAAAGCTTCGTAGGGATGGATGAGAGAAAAAAAACAGCAGAAGAGAAGAGATGATCTATTAAATATCGTCCCGAAATCACTATTCCGATCGCTCCGCTCTGGATGAATATAAACATTACGATACGCGCCCAAGAATGTTGAATAGCCCTTATGCACCGCGTGAACTTTCCAGATCGCGCAAATCAAAGCCAGACGAGATCATACTAGCCAAAAAGTCAATCTACACTAGACCAGGCAAGAGCAGACCGTCAAGCCGAAAACCCAATTTTCCTGTCGGAATACCCTCGGTAGGAAATCCATCTCGCCGTCATGATTCATATGTCACATCGAAACCGCACCACTTCTCATCATTCATCAATACATCACTAACCGCACCTCTCTCGTCTCTCCCAAAGTTTCTCACCTCCTCAGATATTCCATCCCCTTTCCTCTCTCGCCTCGCCCTCTCGCCCTCTCCCCTACAAACCCCCCACCCCACTATCCTGACTCTTACTAGCCTCGCTTTCCCTCTCCCTCCTCCTCTTATCCACCTTCCTAATTCTTCTTTTCTGCACCGCCTCCGCATCCCAAGTGCCCGAAAACAGGGCTTCACATTCATCTTCATCTTCCGAATCAAACTGGACCCATCCCCTCGCTTCATCGTCATCTTTACTAGCGACTTCCAATTCCCCAACCTGCATCGCACCGACCCCACCCAGCCCACGCATGTCGCCCACCACATTCTCGCTTCTGCCTCCTTTTCCCTTTCCCTTTGCATGTCCGCATTGATAAAGAAGAGAATGCGGCAGCGTGTCCGCATCCTCCAAACATGGCACCGTCACCACTCTCTTGGTTTCGAGAATAAACTTCCCAATCTTGTACCTCTGTCCTTCCTGAGATGCCCCCACGTACTTCCATCCCAACAATGTATCACAGACGATACAATTCACATCCGCAACCAGATGATGCCCGGTGAGTAACTCTCTGTTGACCGGCCGCCCCACTTTTATGTTCGCTAGATTTTTGGACCGATCGTGGGCGGTGGGAGGAAAGGGGGGATGACGGGGACCGGGGAGGGAGGAGGAGGAGCAACGAGGTAGGCGCGCCCGTAGCGACCGGTAAACCCCTTGGAGACGATTTGAGAGGTGTAGGAGAGGTGGGTTGAACAGGTTATGCAGCGGATGGTGGAGGGATGGGGATGGGGACGGGTTAGGTGAGGGGGGGAGGGCGTGCGGTCGGTTGCGCGAGATAGAGGGGAGGTGGGTGTTGAGTAGAGTGGGTAGGTTGATTCATTATTTTGATTCTTCTCTCCGTTCTCCGCGGAAGAGGAATATGTGCGAGTGGGAAAGCTGTCGGAAATAGGCGATGCGATGGGGGTATTGCTACAACTGCTTGTGGTTGAGTAGCTTAATCCTGGGATCGAAGTCGATGTGTCGACCGATGCTGCGGCGCTGGAAGTAGAGGTAGAGGTAGAGGTAGAGGTAGAGGTTTGGCGACGGCGAAAGGGGAATGCGAAAGAGGGGAGGAGGTAGGTTGGGAATATTAGGCGCTCGCTGGACATTGTTGCGAGTCCGATGAGCTACTAGCTAGTTTTCATAAGTAGTGTCGCGTGTTTTGGATGATTATCTGAAGATAGGGGTTAGAAGAGATGCGATGAAATGTCATGGAAGTGAGCAGATGGGAAATGGATGGATGAAGCAGGTAGGTAAGTAAATAGAGCTAAAACACCGATAGCACAAAGAGTCTCGTGGGAAGGTCTTAAAAGTAAGACCCTTTGCGCATCGGGAATGATGGCATGACACTCACTCATTCAGGCACGAGATACAATGCTATTATTGCGAATTAAGTTTATTCACTCGGAAAAATCCTGATTATATCCAACAGAGAGTATGGAATGGGCAGAAGAAGGTAAAGGGAAGTAAAATTGAGGTATTTACAAATATAGATAACCTCATAATTCATGATTATGGAAAAGTGTGGCGGATCTGATGCAGGGCACGACAAATAGTTTTGCGCTGTTGCATGTGAAGCGATATGGATGCCGATGTAGACACCGATGTAGACACCGACTTAACTTAATTCAGAGGTTGAGGGCATTTAAATCATACCATCCATACATAGGTAGGTACCTTTCTTTTCCACTTTACTTTCAAGTTACTAGGTAGTTGATTGAGTTGTGCGGAGATGTGTGTTGTTGTGCCTCCGCTCTGCAGAAATGGTTGCGCCAGCAAATACAATCTCCAGCTATCTTATCGATAAGCTGATTGTAAGAACTACTCGGTACTGTTACTCGTACCTTAGAGTTAGAGCTATAGAGAATGGAGAATAGAGAGTGACGATCTTCTGTACCTACTTTTAAGGTTTAATTTATATTTATTTATATTCTTTTTAAATAACAATAACCTTTTTAATAATAATAATAATAATAATAATATACACAGGGGCTTATCTCATATATCTACTGGGTAGTTACAAGCTTTGTATAATCTATTCAGGCTGGAGGATATAGAGATAACCTAGTTTCCAAGAAAGCTTACTGTTCCCGGTGATGGATTCATGGATGCCATGGACCGCGGCTAACGGGAAATCAGCTGCTCAATTTTCGGATCAACAATAGGTTAGGTTAGGTAAGGTGGCAATCTTAGTCAGCTAGCTGCTAGACCCTTTTGATTTGTATGAGAATGGAGGGACTGTAACTAGAACAAAGGTAGGACAGATCACAAGGCAATAATGGACACCTGGACATTCAAAGGTTCAATATATATGATTCTTTTGATGAAATAGGTATGGTGACAGAAATAAGGTGGAAGCTAAAAGGGACGGGAACATATGCTAGCTACCGTTGAACCACCTGGGCACACTAGGTATATCCCGAATGCTTAGTAATCAACCCCTACTACTGTGACATCGAAGGTACAGGGTACAGGTACAGGTACAGGTACAGGTACAGTGATGCGCTTTGGCTTTGAAACAACCAATAATGTTTATTTAAGTGAGTCTGTACCTACCTACATAGTACCTAGCTTTGACGAATGTCCAATTCAAGATTTAAGTACAGTATATATGAGGAGCAGAAGGATCAATTTCATCTATTACCAAAAAAATGAATAATGAGATCTTCAGGAGTATGTTGCCCAACTGTGATATAATTATTGTACCTGCTGTATCATATTACTAATAAAGATTCGCTGAATTCACGAATTCACTTAAAACAGCTGAGAAGAGAATCCTCTCGAAATTTCTAGGGGAGTTGCCGACCGTACCGTCCCGTACAATGGTGGCTGTGTCGTGTTGCTTTGTAATTCATTGTGATTGGTTGCACTGACTCACGTGGTTCATTAGTTCATTTCATTTTTGTGAGCGGGGAAATTGTCTTTTTCGCTTTGTCAAACCCGTCAAACCCGTCAACAAATCAATTGGATCCATCAATTGAAAGAGAGCTTTTTTCAGTTACCCATACCTCCAGCAATTACCAAAGTACAACTCCGAAATCTTTAATAAGAATCATCTCGCCACCAGAATTCCAACTTCAAATCCTGCAAGTATCGCATCATCGCATCATTGCATCACTGCACAAGTTATTATCACAATCAACTTCTCAACTTTCGACTCTTACTCAAATTTATCTCAAAACCCTTCACACCGCAAAACTGGCAATTTTCGAGAACAATGGCTCCAAGTATGAAAAATAATAGTAGTAGTAGTAGTAATTGTGGCGGCGAGGTAGTTAGCACTCAAGCCAACGTCCTCGCCAGCTGCTATATCGTCGATTCTTCCGGTCGTCTTTCTGGATTCCATTATTCCACCACCGGCGCTGGCGGGTAAGTTTCCCCTATTTCCGCTCGAACCAACCCAACATTCGCATACCTATCTACACGAATACTAACATTTTTCAACAGGGCAAAGTGGTATCCCTGAGGTCCGCTCAGGGTCAATTTCCCCTCCGTCAAGTCCCCCTCTTGCGGCCTTGACTTCTGCCAACGAATTCGCATTCATGAATAATTCTTCAAAGAAACGAGATGTGCGAGGCAGAACCACAAGCCGCAAAGAGGGGGCAGCGTACACCATCCGGGAAGAGTGTGAGAGGCTCTTCTGCGAGAACATGAAAACCATTTTTCTTGGTGAAGAAGGAAATGCTAGTAATGACTCAAACGTGATGGGTGCGGACACGTATTCAAGTCTTGACGATGATGTGGATACGCATGATAACTACTTTGGTAACATCAAATCGGGCCATGCAATCGATGCTTGGGTCGAGATCTGGGACTATACCGGAGGATGCAGTTTTCGAGGATTTGTTGGCGGGAATGGAGATGAGAAAACTCTTTTTACGTTCTTTGACAGTTCAGTCATTGGACGGGATTTAAAACAGGGGTAAGGATATCACTTTTATTTTAACCACGATTTATGTTGCTAATGGCTATAGACTTATGTCAATCATTGAACTTGCGGATGAAGTTTTCGCACTCTCGCAAATGGTTATCTGTGTCGATCAATCGATTCCTGAAAGAGATAGTTCATCGTTTCTTAAGAGTCTTCGTTGGGTCGGATTCGAATTGACAACATTGGACATGTGGTCGCATCAACTGGACACCACGAGCAACAAATGGTTATTGATGGGATTGGAGATATGAGCAGTATTTGATTGATGAACGAATGGATGGATGGATTAAAAGGAACCAAAAAAAAGGTGCTAGGTGGATATATTCTTTAGGGCGTACGGTTGGTTGTACGAGCACTTTTCTGCAAACAAGTTGTTCATCGCCAGGGGTTCGTGGCGTGGTATCTACCTAGTAGTTTTCTCGATTGTTGGATGGACATCTACGAGGAAAGGGTGGGAAGCAGCTTTCTGGGTTTTATTCCTTTCTTTCTGGGGTTTTAATATGGATACGGACGGGGCATGCATTACCTTCTCAATTCAACATAGGTAGTCAAATATGAACGATTAGGCATATATGAATTCATCGTGAACTTTGTAGACCTGACAAGTTATTTCACACCCGGAGCACATCTCCGGGCGCACGTTTCATGGCGAGCCTCAATGAGGCGGGCTTTGTGCCCCCCATGCGTAAGCAACTGAAAATCAAGGTTTATTAATGTGGCGAGATGAGGGGATGGGGAAATGGGGAGAGGCAAAAAGGTATTGGTAAGCACAGGCAGAGAAGATGATGTGGAATGTTTCGGATTTATGGATTGTGTTTGGTGACGGGGATTTAGTGAATTGGAAGGTCCATGATGGATGGTTATGATAGCATCTGCATGGCAAGATGTGCGATGAATTAGATGAATGTGAATTGTGCATGATTTTAATGAAGTTAAATAGAATGGTCGAGGCTTGAGAGTTTCCTGTTGTGATTCTTGGCCGAGGAGGTCCGAGGAGCATAGCATCAAATCATCTCGTTTGATACCTATTATCTACCTAGGTAGGTAATGTAAGTACCTCCAGCTACATCCATGGATATACATAACTTATGTACCTATGTACCTATGTACCATATACTTACTACATCTAAAGGTTGATTTGATCATCACACCTACTCGGTGAACTTCTCTTCTCTTCCCTTCTAGAATGGCCTCATCCTCGTAACTACCAATAGACTCGCATGCTCACCGGGATTCACTTAGCTCTGAGTATTTTAATAATATCGAATGAGGACCTTGTGATTCTAAAGTAGATACCTAGGTAGTAGGATAGGATATCTATAAGGTACCTAGGTAGGTGCTGACTGTATGATAGATGTATGAGGTGTATGGATGTCACTCTGTGAGCTCCCGAAAGGAAGTTGGCCATCGATTATCGACCGATGTACCTATTACCTTACTCGTAATCACTACCTTCTACCTAGGGAAGTTGTACTCAAGTATGCAAGTGATAAGTAAAATCCATACTGTAGTCTGTAGGAGATACAAGAGCTTCCCCTCATTTTAATTGATCATCGTAACAAAGCAAAGTAAGGCAACACAAAGCAACGCAACGCTTGGAACGGAACGCAAAGCAAACCGAAACATACCTACTGGACTGGACCGTAGGTACCTAGTACTTTGACGGATAATTTGCCTTTCCCTATCTTGTACAAAGTCATCCAGCCAGAAGGTAAAGAAAGGTTGATTGATGGCTACGGCTGTGCTATTGGATCTATCGAGGAACCCAAGGCGAAAAAGAGAAGATTGATATCTTCCATGATTTTCTCTCTTCATGTTTGCTTTTTAATCAATTATTTCAATCAATTCAAATCAAATCAATTTGTGCTGGTTACCTAGGGTAGGTGAACGTCCTCTACTCCGCATACCGTACACATTTTACATTCACCTTCCGCACTGTTACGGTCGGTCTTCTACACAGGCATTTTCTATAAGTTCTCGTAAGATGGATACCTTAACTTAAACCCGAAACCCTTCTTACACTTACACCTACTTTGACCCTATACCTACACCTACACCTACACCTACACCTACCTACCTACATCTACACCTACGCCTACGCCTACACCTACATCTTCCCCACATCTCCCATATATCCTCTATTACTTCTACTCATCAACAACCAACAATCATCAATCAACACATCACATACCACATACCACCTACCACCTACCACCTACCACCTACAATCCACAATCCACAATCCACAATAATATTCACGATAAATCCCTTTTCATAATAGATCAAAAGACCATCAAGAGACCATTTTAATCGATTCTTTTGATCGGTTTCCATCATATTGATACTTCGATCTTTCGAAGATAAAGTATCCCAAAGAGCTGATTCTATTCTAAGATAGATAAGTAAGTTGAATTCCTAAGATGCTCCATCATTCTCACTCCCTTGCACATCACCGCTCTCTACAATATCACCATCAACTCTCGTTGGATATTTACTAACAACGATCCTTTTCAATAGCCTTGATATTTTCAATCATGGCGACGGTCACAGCACCAACTCCAGATACTCTTGTTACCCTCAAGATCAATATTGAGGGTAGCAATAGAAGATTCAAGCTTCCTCTTCGTGATCTTACTGCTAGTAGTCTACCCGATAAGGTATGTCATAACTTCATTTAACTCCAAACAAGGCTCTACAATTTTTCAAACATATTATCGTATTTATTCACGATGGATCTTAATGATTATCCGAAGCTATGGCTAATCATGATCATCTACATAGCTTCGTTATCTCCTTGACATCCCTCCAACTTCTGAAGCTATCTTCGAGAGATATTCCGATAGCGCTGCTGCCTTCATCGTCCTCGATGCGACCAATCCTTCGGTTTACAAACAATTGTACCGTGCTGCCAAGGCCAAACTCAAGCTTAGGCTCAAGGTTACCATCAAGGACAAAGAGCCGGTCATGCCAAAGCCAGCAACTGTCGAGGATGAAGAGCCTACTCCATCCAAGCCCGTCGAAGAAGAGCCTACTCCATTCAAGCCCGTCGAAGAAGAGCCGATGCCCCCCCTTATATCTGCGTATGGCGTAGAAGATTTACCAGTCATTCATGATCACTACGTTCGTGCTGAGGAGGGAAACATCATTGAGAAAGAAAAAGAAATCAAGGCCGCAGCAGCTTTGACCTCCATGCAAGAGACCTTCAATGAGATGGCTCTTGGTACTAGTGCTACTCGTCCTTCTTGTGGCGAAACAAAGCGAGAACCCACGTCACAAGCAACCTTTGCAGGAATCCCTTGCGCTGGTGGCTCTGCCGAGCGTGATCTCTGGATCTCTCAGAGACTTAGTCTAGAGAGAGAGCTTAATACACACAGCTCCAAGGTTGTAGCTCCCAAGGCTCCAGCCTCTCCCAAATCACCACCAGATCCCGTTGTCAGCGTGTTTACCGTCTACTGCAACAATTGCAGTATTAACATCCCAGATGTCCACTATCATTGCACCACCTGTGATGGTGGTGATTTCGACTTGTGCCCTGAGTGTAATGATGCTGGAGTCTCATGCAATGGTGATGATCATTGGTTGATTAAACGCATCGTTGATAAGGGAAAATACATCCACAGCACAACAGAAACCCTCGCTCCCAAGAAACAATTCTCAGACTCCAAGGCTACCCTCGTCGCCCCCGCAGTTGAAGAGAAGGTACCTGTTCCTACTCGCACTTGCAATAATTGCATCACCGAAATGTCAGAGGAGAACTTCGTCACTTGCACCGACTGTGACGATTTTGACTTGTGCATTCAATGCCATATCTCCTCAAAGCATGGTCACGACCCTAAGCATGCCTTCATTTTCGTCGATGAGGATGTCAACCACGGTTCAGTGGCACAAGCTCTTCTCGCCCCAGGTCGAAACATGTCCCATGCTGCTATTTGTGATGGATGTGACAAATACATCTTTGGTGTTCGTCACAAGTGCCTCGATTGTCCAGATTGGGATTTCTGTGATGATTGCGTTACGAATGCTCCCTTCATCCACACTGGTCACAGATTTGTACCTCTCTACGAAGGTATCACAATTGGTCCTGAACGACAAGTCCTCAAGGTTCGTCACGTCGGAATCTTCTGTGATGGACCTCTTTGCAATCGCAATAGTGTCCCAATGGACACTTACATATATGGAGTTCGTTACAAGTGTGCTGTCTGTCACGATACCGATTTCTGTGCTAGGTGCGAGGCTAGTCCATCCAATCCACACAACAGAACTCATCCTCTTATCAAATTTAAGACACCTGTCCGCAATGTTAGCGTTACTACCCTCGGTGATCATCCAAATGGTAGAGCTATGCCACCAATGGGTGACCGTCGTCCTTGTAGCCGAACCAGTTCAAAGGCAACTGAAACCACCCCAGCTCAATCTACCAATGCCGCAACACAAGTTCTAACAGTTGCTGAGGTTAAACCTACCGAAGTTAAGGTTGAGGAGGCAGTCAAGGTCGAGGAGGCTGTCGAGGAACTTCCAGCACCTGCTGCTGAGGAGGAATTGACTGCACACTTTGTCCGTGATGCAGTCGCTGATGGTACCATCATGATACCAAACTCAGTCTTCGAGCAAACCTGGTATCTCCGAAATGGTGGTAAGGCAACTTGGCCTGCAGGATGCAGTGTCAGATTTGTTGGTGGCGATAACATGTGTGCTGTTGACCCAGATCACCCAGCTAGTATACATGAACTTGTCAGCGCTGCTGAGAGCACTACTTGCTACACTGAAGTTTCTCCTGGTCAAGAATATGGTTTCACTGTTTTGATGAGAACCCCCAGCCGTCCTGGTAACTTCATCTCATATTGGCGTCTCACTACTCCTACTGGTGACAAGTTCGGTCACAGACTTTGGTGTGACATTACTGTTAATGAGCCAACTCCAGTCGTCAAGGAAGAACCAAAGGAAGAGCCCAAGGATGAACCCAAGGATGAACCCAAGGAAGAAGTCTCACGACTCTCCATCCACGAGCAAAACAGTTCTATTGCTGAAGAAGACTCCAATATTAAGTCCGATTCCAATGATGTCGCCGCCTCAACCAAGGCTGAGGGTAGTCAAATGATCTTCCCAAAGCTTGACAAGGAATCTCCAGTCTCAAGCGTCCACGAGGAAGCTCAACAAGCACCAGCAGAGGTTCCAGCCGCTGAAGAAATCTTCAATGATGACTTTGAAGAATTTAATCCAAACCTCGAACTTCAGGATGAGGAGGCTGATGAGGGATTTATGACTGATGAGGAGTATGATATTCTCGATGCTAGTGATGAGGAATACCTCGCCGAGCAAGAGTCAGCATCCAAGAAGTAAATGCATTACCTCCAAAATTGTATTGGGGCAAAAATGATGACACAGGTAAAAATGGGAAGGACGTGGATGAATATGGCGATGGGGATGGGGATGGATTATCACGAATAAGGCAGGCGTAAGATTGACACACAAACAAGCTCTGGATAGCGGATGGATCAAGGGAAATGGATGGAGCTTTGGGGGTGGGGGGGGTCTACTTGACTTATTTTGCAGGAGGGGAAAGGAACCTATCTCACTCGTTGCCTTTTGTTTTTTTTTTTTTTGCGTCTTTTCCTCTAGGGTTTCCTTTTATTTTCATTCACTACCTACTTTCAATCATATGTGATGATATTTTTCGCAAGGGAGGTTTCACACAAAGGATTGGTTGTGGTAGCTGGTTGCGGCGGTGTGCTTTGCTGTTAGGTAAGGATAATCTGTTAGGGAATAAAAATAACGATTTTATAAAATGAATCTCTCTGCTTATTTATTTTATTTTATTTGATATTGTGATACTATGATACTGTGATATGCGATTGTGATGGGTGATTGATGCGGAATGATGGTGGTTATTTATGGTGATGTTTTGAGAAGAATATGAGAATATGAGTATGTGAATAAGAAAGGAAGAGAGGAGAATGAGAGGAAGGGAGGAAGGGGAGGATGGGGAGGATGGGAGATAGGAAATGAAGATGGGAATGGAGATGGAGATGGAGATGGGGAAAGGATTTTTTGAAAAGGATTTTGGATTTTTATTTTATTTGAAATGTTCTTAATGGTGTTCTGGGTTATGTGTTTGGCGATGTGTTTGGCGATGTGTTTGAAATGATTTTGATGATGTAAAAATATCAAAGGCACTTTGGTCTCGGCGTTTATGGAGTGTCTGATATGTTGAAATTTGTGTAAATAAGGTAGGGAGGTAAGGTAAGGTGGGGAGGTAGGGAGGTAGGGAGGTAGGGAGGTAGGGAGGTAGGGAGGTAGGGAGGTAGGGTGGTAGGGAGGTAGGGAGGTAGGGAGGTAGGGTAGGTAGGGTAGGTAGGGAGGTAGGGAGGTAGGGAGGTAGGGAGGTAGGGAGGTAGGGAGGTAGGTTTAATATGTTATTAGGATGGAGAGGATGGGGAGGATGGGGAGGATGGGAAGGATGGGGAGGATGGGGAGGATGGGGAGGATGGGAAGGATGGGGAGGATGGAGGGGATAGAGAAGGAAGAAGGAGAAAGAAGGGAGAAGGGGGAGAAAGGTTGATAGGGAGGTTGAAGTAAAGAATTGTTTTTGTTTTTTGTTGTTGTTTTTGTTGATAATTATTTGGAGTTACCTAATGGGTATGTTATGGATGAATAAATGATGATGGAGGAAGATGGGGAGAAAGGGGGAAGATGAATGAATAAATAGATGGATGGATTGAAGGTTGAATTAAAGGATGGATAGGTTGTTGTTTGGATAGTAATAGGGAGGAAGGGGAAAGATGGATAAAGGATAAAGGTTGTTTGGATGGTAATGGAGGAAAATGGGGAAGATAAGGGAGGAAAGGGGAAGGGAGAAGGAAGGGGGAGGAAGGGGAAGGGGGAAGATGAGAGAAACATTTATGTTATTGTTGTTGTTGTTGTTGGCTTTTTTTTGTCTGCTGATTATATTAATAATGGGATAAGAAGTTGGAAGATAAAAAAATGAAAAATGAAATCTATAATATTTCGTTTATCCATTCAACTTACAACACAGATCTATACAGATCTATACCAATCTACCATGAACAAACTAACTAAACATATCTACCTAGGTAAATATCAACTGGATATCAAGAAAGAAGAAGCAGGATGCTCCACTACATAAACACATCGATATTTGAGGCTTTCCTTGTTCTGCTCGGAGAATTCGCATGTGTTTATAATGGAAACTCTCTTGGATTTATTAGGTATTATCAAGTCTTTTTCCCTAATTCACGGGGATTAACTCCCACGCCTTTTTCTTTTTTGCTAAGTAGGTAGGTAGCTAAATATAAATATATAACATTCACATCTCGCAAGCCCCCTCTTCGACCTCCACCCTCTCAATCTCTATTCTAACATATAAAGTTATACACCATAATTATCCGCATCCCATCCCGATCAATCCATTCAAACACGCACCACTAGTGAAATAGTCAACAATGATCTATCTATATCTAGACTCGCATGTATATATCTCCTTCGGTCCTAATTTATATTCCTCCTCCCTGCATTTTATCAAATTGCTATAACGAGGTCATCTTATATTAGGTAGGGTAGGTAGGTAGGTAGGAATATGGATGTTACTAAACATTGATTGGGCTGTTATCTGATTATTGAAAGATGTTAATATGTATACAATAATAAACATTACCAACTATTGCCATTGTCACACGGATCACTTTGAATCATATGGTCGAATCGTAGATATGCAATCAGACAAAAGAGCCATGCTGAAGAGGAAAGGAACCTCTTTAGAAGATCATCATTTCAATATCGAGGGTGATTATGTGACTAGGTATCTAGATATATGGTATTCACTAGGCAGGGGCCTAGGCATGACAGCCATCATTCATCAAACCCAACTTACGTGTATTTTTATCAAAAATTAGGCAGTTAAAGTAACCCATATTGATTAGACGAGAAAACAAAGCAAGCATATCTACCTTATACCTCAGTATAACAAACTCTTCAATTCCCAAACAAAGCACAGAAGTACACTTATTCTACTTGAACCATAGCTACCTACTAGCTAGCTCCTCAAGTTCAAAATTAGAACCCGCCCTCCCCCCCCTTGCGGCTCCCTTAGACTGGTTCGCATCAGAATGATTACATATGCTCGAGACTTTAAGCTCTGCACTCGATTCGTATCATCGCGGTACTCCAAGTCTGGATGGTGAATTTTCCATAAATATCTACCTAGACGGGCCACTTGCCGGCCAAGGAAGATTATGCGGTTGATAAAGTGATTCATTTTCTCGCTTGCAATAAGGAGTGAATAGATGGATAAATGAATGATTCACATCTTCCTACTACCCCTACCCCTACCTCTCAAACCTTTCCATCTTTCCATCTTTTCATCTTTTCATTTTTCCATCTTTTCATTTTTTCATTTTTTCATCTTTCCATTTTTCCATCTTTCCATCTTTTCATTTTTCCATCTTTCTATCTTTCCATCTTTCCATCTTTCCATCTTTCCATCTTTCCATCTTTCCATCTTTCCATCTTTCCATCTTTCCATCTTTCCATCTTTCTATATTTCCATATTTCCATCCATATAACCTAAAGCCCTCGATGCCCCCCTTAAGCACTATAGCTATATATAGACCCCCACCGTATAAAAGTCCCCGCGGCAATAAATGCGCACACCGAACCCCATCATACTAGTCCACGTATATACACATGTCCCCGTTTCCCCCACGGCCGAGAATCTCATTTATGATTCCGCATACCTACGGCATGAACGGGCTTCGTCCAGGTGACCTTACCCGAAAGAGCAATTCATCTTCCCATCTCCACTCTATCTCTCAAAATCTTGGTGTTGCCGCTCGATTTAAATGTTTGGTGTCGGTGATCATTTGATTATATCCTGGAAAATGATATCTATATAGAGCAGACCAGACTCAGACGCTGAGGTTGAGGTTGCCGCTGACCCTTATATTCCTTTCACCTTCCAAGGAAGAAGATGAGTTACCATATACAGGACAGTACAGTACAGTATAGAGGAAACCACCCAAACTACCGCCAGCCAGCCAGCCTATTATTGTCCATGTTGTCTCGGCATTCTGTTTTGATCCTCTGAAACTTCCCCATCCTCTCTATTATACCTCTTCCTTCGGCCAACTCCCAACTCCCCATCAGTTTCTCCATGCCCCGCTCTCAACCCCATGGTCCCCCTTTCCGGCAAGATGTAAATAGGTATAAATACAGCATCATCATCATCATCAATAACCAACCTCAATTTCAACAACCCCTTTTCTCCCCTCCAAACACTCTAACACTCTAACACACAATCTCCAACCTGCAACACATCCACATCTCAAATAAATAAGCCACACCCATTCCACCCATTCCACCCTCAAATCCACAACCCGATACTAAATTAGAATATAACCAATCCCAACAATACATATCATATAACAAGTACCTGGATATTTATTCCAACAGCCTAGCCCCACAATAGCGAAAAAAACAAGGGGTTGGTGATCGTTTGATCGTTTGATTATATCTCAAACTAATGTGTGGGAATTATGCAAAAGTTGACGGATCATTATGATATAATGTTCGTATAAGGTCTCCTAGTAGAGGAGGTAGATATGTAGAAAAGCTGTATGTTTTACGAAAGATGTGTGTTTTACAATAAGGGGATGTTGATTGAAGCCCGAGATCTAAATTGTGGCTGTTTATAAGTCGGATTCTAAGCTAATATTATGTTACCTAGTCTAACGTTTATGGAACTTGATAAAAACTACCCACCCCTGTTACTTATTTAGATGTATATATATACCTATATAATCTGAGTGAGTTTCGCGTGGGAATTGAAGATTATGGCGTATTGTATACCTTCTATATACAGTACAATCAACCAACCATTTACTAGTATATACATACAATTAATAAACCGATGCACATGCCCCCCGGCAAAAAAAAACATTCATGTCCTCACCTCATCCATATCATCCAACCCCATTCATCATCACCCCCTCCCGCTCCTTCTCCTTCTCCTCCTCCCCATCCCCATCCCCCAAAAACAAAAAAAAACAAAATTCCAAAAAAAAAAGAATTCCGGTACGGGGAATTGAACCCCGGTCTCCCGCGACCTTTCTGACATTCCAACGAACATCGAATGAGAGGCGGAAATGCTAGCCACTACACCATGCCGGATTATTTGTTGTATTTATTTATATTTCTGCTTCTGCTGTATTGGATTATAAAGACATGGGATAATGTGTGGGGTAACAGTTAGAGAATTTTTTTTGGCAGTGATTTAAGCGAGCGAATAGGATCGGGAATGGGAAGAAGTGGGAATGGATGGGATGGGCGGATCGACGAGTTGGTGTGGGGTGGGGTTACTGGGGTGGGATGTGTGGGAGTTCCTTACTCCGGACTTGGGAGGGAGTGGGAGATGGTGAATGACCTGACCTAGAAGATATCGTAAAAAGAGCTGATTGATAAGATAGTGCTTGAGGCTTTCCTATTCCCAAGGTAGCGCTCCAATTATTACCTAATATAAGTTTTTTCAGGATTGATAACCGATTTAATTCAATCATGACACTACCTAATCACCTAATCACCCAATCACTCCAACAATAATAAACTACAAAACATGAAATCCCAAACAAAAAGTATAGAGAAAAACGACGCAAAACACCTGGCAACCATTTGATCCATTCAATTCGCTCAACCCGCTGATTGCATTGCCATAGCCTAATTAAAACACTCGCTCATTCGCTCGCCTGGAAAATGCATATCACTCTTATTCTTCTCTTCTTGTCTACTACCCCAATCATGCCTTCCCTTTCCATCATTCCAAAAGTCCCCCGACCATGCAAAGAAAGAAAGAAGAATAAAAACAAAAGAAAATGTTGATGACCATCGAAGAAACAAACACTCCCACCCCTTGTGCATTACATCCTCTACCTCTCAAACTCCACGATTTTCTGCGTTGCAGAACTAGAACTTCTATCCCTCCTTGAATCTCCAGATATACCTGGCATCAGACTGTCGTTCTTGACCGAAATTCCCGTCCCTTCAACTTTCTCAATACCTATACCACTTCTAATACTACCCGCTTCCGCATCGGCTCCCTCCAATAAATCTCGATCTGAACTCCTCACACTTCTTCTCTCCGCATCACCTCCATAACCACCCGAAACTCGCAACCCATCATCTTCTTCCTCTTCATCCTCATCTTGTACACCAGGTCTATGTATAGCATTCCTCTCCATTTCCTTCTGAGCTTCATCCATTCTCCTGCGAACCTCTGCAGCTACCCTCATTCCATCCGTGACAATATTATCCAATACACCCCTGAGTCCCTTTCCAGGTGGTACCACACCAGCAGAACTAGGACCGCTGACAACATTCGCCGCAGCAGCTGCTGCCGATTTACCAAAGCCGATACTGGTAAAGGTGGTGAGGGGAGAGGAGGAATTTGTCGCGTTCGAAGTTGAGACCATTTTATCTGAGATGCGGAAAGAAGCTGGGAATGAAGATTCAAAGAACTGTTCTAGAAGTTCATCGGCGAGGACAACCATGCGGAAAGTGGGGAGGGTTATGTGGAGGGGCTTGGAGGGGTCGAGGGCAGCGTTGGCACGTTCTGATTGTGCTTTGGAGACGGTGCGAGAGGGAGTTGGGAGGTTGTTTGGTTTATTCGATGGCGGAGGAATGATTGGTAGACTGATTTCCTTTTTAGTTTTCTTGGAATCTATACCAAGATCTAAGAGATCTTCTTCCTCTTCTTCATCCGAATCATCCGAATCACCAACAGCGAATGAGTTGGGATCCACAAGACCATTTGTACCATATGATTTCTCCTCATTTTCTCCCACACTCTCATCATCTTCTTTCTCTTCGACCTCGACATTTTGTGGATTATCTGGATCAGCATACTCGAAGCAGCGTCGGATGAAGGCGCTAACGCTACTCAAAAATCGTTCTTGTGTAGTTGTATGTAGACTACTAAATTGTGCAGGATTACTAGCTTCATATTCGCTCAGCCCAACCATAGATGGTGAAGGTGATAAAGACCCATCAAGACCTCGTCGAGAAAGAAACAGTAAAGCTTCTGATATCCGCAGAATACCTTCCCTATCCACCTTTCCATCTCCATCATCATCATACAGTTCAAAGAAGTATGTAATGCTTCCCATGATATCACCCTTGCCCTTGATGTGAGCCAACCCCGTTACGACGTTTTGTAGAGTCAAGGCGGAATTCATATCCACATCCCATCTCCGGAATAACCGTTGCATAAATTCGTGGTCGGTCGGTTCAGGGTTACCAAATCCCCAAGGAGAAATGGAAATATCTTTTCGTCGCATAGAATTGCCAAAGTAAGAATGCTTTTCCTTCTCGAGCTCTTTTTCTTGTGGTGACGGTGAATCTGACACAGCCCATCTAGTCATTCCGGCAAGAAATTCTCGGAAACAATCGTAATCCATCAGAGTAGGACTTGGACCAAGTCCCACCCTACCTTTCTCGATATTTTGATTCTCTCCTAATCCAGCAATGACACTGGCTCTGTTGGCTTTTGCTCTTCGTTCTTTTTCTTCTTGTATCATCTGACTTCTTTGCTGCCTTTCGTACAACACACCATAAAACCTATCATACAAAGCACCCAACTCGTCAACACTCAACTTCTTGCTTTCCGGGCCTAAGTTTCGTATCGACGTTCGTTTTGCAAAACTCTCAATGCTGTTCAATACAGCATCTTTGTGATTCATGCGTTGCTCTGAAATGGTGTTTTGTGTGATTCCCGAAAATTCCTTGAAAGCAACAACCATTAACTCCTGGAATCGTGTGACTGCTCGTAATTTGGCGTTCTCCGATTTTGGATGTGCAGATTCATCGAGTTTGGAGAAATATCCTTTTAAAACAGAAATAAAGGCTCCATCATCAGCGGCGTCTAAAAGTTCTTCTCCGTTTATTCTTAATATAGCGAGACCAACCTGAAAGAGGACCTTTGGACCTTCTAAAAAGAAAACATCTAAAACACGAAATGCAAATACGAGAGGCATGGAGTTAATATACAGTGACAAAAACCATGGGAGAGAAACGACGGAAAGTTGAACATCCGATTTGACCAAATGATCCCATAATATTGGCATAGTCTTCTCTACTAAAGACTCAAATACGCGTTGGTCTAGTAGAGTGCCGTACATGGTTTGCGAGTAATATCCGGGAAGTAACCTGTCGCAAAGAGCAGATAACAAGAAGTAAGCTTGAGCTTCAGACATATAGATCAGGAGTGCCGCAACAACTATATTCATAGCCTGGCAATATCCAACTTCTTCGTTGGTCCAACTATATGCTGTAAGAACTCGCCTCAACCGGTCGATACCTTCAACACTCTGAAATCCAGGGTATTCCGGTAAACTTCGATTGAGATCCTTCTCAATTTCATCAATAGCAAGAGAATCTCGTCCTTCAAACTTCGCTAGGGTATCTGCATATAGAGTCGGATTTTCCAAGCGTAAAAACAACGATCCGGATGTTTGCTCCCAGATTTCCCCTCGCAGTCGATTGGGCAAACCAACTCGAATGAGTTTATGAAATGTAGGCTGGCGTATCAATGTAACATTCCGACCATTCTCCCGAAGATACTCCCCCCAAAGTCTCATTTTGCTTTTGTCTCGTAGTTTCCGAGGATCACCAGGATACCTAAACAACATGCCAAGCCCTGCATCTGGAATTTCTCCTATTTTGCCGTCGCCTTGTAACAGATATTCTGAATAACACTCCGCCACAACACGTTTCATCTTCGCGACCTCGCCGACTCCAGATTTCAGCCCTTTCTTCAAACCATCGCAAAACCTTTCGCAAGCTTGGCGCGTTCCGGCGAGATTGATTGTAATTTTTTGTTGATATACAGGTTGTTTCGAGCCATCTTTTGTAGGTGCATTTGTGAGTCCATTCCAGGTCGTAATAGCTAAAGCAAACTTCGGTCGATGTCAGCAGGTAAAGGATGCGGAAAGGAGGGTTGCATACCTGGTAGGATTGACTATGAAGTCGCTCTACTCGTCTTATGGCACATAGAGGTAAAGTAAAGCCATTTCCTCCAGGTCCGGCTCCATGTGTTTGTCCATTGAACCCAGAAGATATACCTGTACTTGCAGTTTGAAGGAAACTTGTAGGCTGTGTTGAGAAGCACAGGTATGCTTCACTCAAATGTAACTTTCCCGCATAATGAAACCCTCTATCCCTATCTTTATCCTTCTCTCCTTGTGTAGCATTCGGTGAGTATGGATTCGGTGGAGCTATGGTAAGTTCGGCAGTGATTTCTTGTAGAGGGGTTTGAGAATCTGGTAATCGGAATTGATTGCGAAAGAGAGTAGATTTGGCAGGGTTGCGATCAGAAGCAGATATATTGAGAGATTGAGTTGGGTCAATGAATGATTGAGCCTTTTGCACAAAGCTTGAGAAATTGAACATGGTTCATGGTATCTGCTGGTAATACAGCTTTCTTCTTATGAGTTATGTTCTTTGGAATTCAGTTGACAGGTTGAGTTGAGGGGACATCAAGTCTCAACTTCCGATGTCATCAGCCTCAGCCTCGGCTTATGTAATATTGTTAAACCAATAGTAATGCACAGAATGGACCCCTTAAATGTGATCACCATGTGTGTTTTAGATTTGACAGCATGATATATATATACCTTAACTTTGTGTGTATATAATTCACGAACTGGGTTAATGGAATCTAAAATATATCTTCAAAAATGTCATTTCATGGCATTGAGATATTTTAGACTTTCATTGTATTGCCTGCATTCCTGCATTCTTGCATTCCTGGGTTCATCAATTTCTTCTTTGGGTTCTCAAAACTTGTCCCCTCCAATATTTGAGTAGTTCTGGGACAAATAAGGAAGAATTTGGGTACCATTTTATATTTCAGAGTTTGGTAAAAAGATACTGAGTGGTATAATTCTGGGACTCTTCTTGAATCTCTAGTAGGTGTTCCAGTTATTCTGGAAGACTGAGGGGGTAGGTTTTCACAAGCACAAGAATATTATTTCACGGTTGCTACAAAGTCTTCAAAAACTATCAGTTCAAGGTGGTCTTTCGTGAAAATAATCCTCATAGTTTAATCTCTGACATTCTCCAACTTAACCAAACTATGACTATCAGATATCCCAAACCAAACTCTGACTCAAATCTAGTCAATTTCCCATCCAACCACTAACTTCTCTGTCTGAATACCATTCTCAAACACCATCATCGAATTCTTGACCTCTAGAGTGCAGCCAGTGCACTGGCAAAAGCAGCAGCAATATTTGTGTTAATCTCAGTTAAGTTTGGCTTTACATCGGGTGAAGAAATGTCAACAACAGCTGTCCCAAGAGAAGCAGAGGCAGCTTGTGAACTTAATACACCAGATTTAACGATTGGTGTGACTCCTTCCAGATCGAATGTAGGTTTGTTTTTTACGATCGCATTGAGTGCGGCTATTGTATCGGGGCCCAGGGCTTTGAATTCTGTGAGTATATTGTTGGAGTCTTTCTCGGAAAGGGCAGATATGACATTCGCGTCGGCGGTGGCTGTCGTGATAGCTAATATGAAGAGTTAGTATGGGTGATGTTGTGGTACTTTGACGTGAAACTCACAATTTTCCAGATTTGTTTGAGCGGCGATGAGTGGGACCAAGTTCGCTATTCCCTTGTTGTTATTCACAGCAGCTGTAAGAGCGTTGGTATTGGTGCTGATGTTGGCTATATCATTGGTAAGGGTGACCGAGTCGCGCTTGGAGATAGCGACAGCAGAAACTGCCGAGATGAGGAGGATGATGTTTTTGATGGCAACCATTTTGTTGGTTTGGAATAGAGAATCGATGGTAGAAAGGTGGAGGATTGCTGGGCAGATTTATTCTATGCTGAGACTGAGAAGTAAACTGAGTAGACGATGGTTGAATGTATCTTTCAGCGAAGTATCCTGAGGTACTTATACAAAAAGGAGATACATAGATATCACCAGTTTGAACAGTTCTACCATTCTACCTGGCTATTCTTTCTGTATCAAGCAGTTGCAGTGACTCAACATATCTTGATCATCCATACTCTTTGGCAATTTCGCCTTTGAGAGCGTAAAAAATCGTTTGCAAAGTCATACATCTCCTCGCTCGTACTGCTTCGGTTCACGATCATACACACAACACCGCTTCCTAGAGTAACACAATGAATGTTAAACCGTGTATTCATGTAACTCTTTAGCATCAGAAGACGACCATATCGGTCCTTCCACACTACTTTTGGGTCGAGACGGTTCTATAGGAGCTGAAAAGTCGTAAGGCTAACTGCAGATGTGCCATACTCCTGAATTTTCCGGGGTAATCTAGTAACAGTAAATTTCTAAAGTGGGCCCATATCTTTCAGCTATTCGAAACGAAAAGGGTCTAGACCTCGGATATCAACATAATTTTTCTTGGGGTTTGAGGAATAGTACTAAAACGAAAACTTCGTTTGTTACTATTCGCACAGCAGTTGGAACTTTCTAAAAGTTCAATGGAGACGAACTATCATGTTCGACAAATATTGCTATACATGATCCCAAATGATGAATTGTTCATACACAGAGAGCTGAGGATGTAAATTGAAATTAAAAAGGGTCAAATTGCCGAGGACAACCAGGGAAGGTCTCACACTAGAAGCTGCCTGTACATTGAGTGTGGCAAGAAACAATGTTCCTGTAGGTAACTTCATATAAGGGAATAGAGTGAAAGAAACCATGAATACTATTAAAGTACCACTATACTGAGTGGTCCAGAACATCCAATGGTTTGTTGACGAGAAAATCAAGCTCCCGAAAAGAAGCACGAGAACAATTTTAGGAGATTTAAGAAATTGCCATGCTCAACCATGTACAAAATTGAATCTGATATCCAAAAATAACCTTATCTTGCAAGCTAACTATACTGAGAGTTTAATCGGCTCATCAGTACACGCGGTGAGAAGTCCTAACAAACGCATCGTTCAAAGGAAGGTCTCTACAGCCATATGAGTGAAGATGTAAATGGGCAAGGCAATGTAACTCCCATCATTCCCATTTTTGTTACACAAGATAAAATGAACCAATACGTTTGTGATCACTTCTAAATGCCGTTCTTAGGTATTGATCGACACACTACTAGCGATCCGAAAGTATCTCTCTCGGATCTAACTTGATAACCTATAGAGAAGCGGGGGGAAAGGAAGGACTATTCACCGTAAGCGTGATTCTGGATCTCCGACTGTTCAACACTCGAAAAGAGCCCTGGGGTCACGAAGTAGTGCATGTGGAACATGTACTAAAGCAAGGCGAAATGTATTCCAACTCATCCCATCGGAAACAAATGCTTTGGTAAGAGTTTCATCATTGATATTCGCTTTCCACTGAGTTATTTAGTTGTCATCGGGTTCGAAAGGAATGTCAACCTTGAAAGGTATTGAGGAAGCGAACTGTGGTACGTAAGTGTGACAAGAAGCTTTGTGTTCGCTACTGACGTGGCATTGGCATATTTAGCTCTGTAGCCGGACTCAACAAGAAATTAGATGGTATTTTTACTATTCTGATCACTCCGAATCGTACACTGAAAAAACCACTCATACATTGCCAAACTTTTGCTGAACTTTAATTCCACTGAGTCACCAATAAATTAATCTTTAGGAAGTGGGCTTACTGCTGTGGACCCAAGTTTAGATGATCTTGAGTGATTGAGTATTCTTCACTCGTGCCAAATCTTTTCTACATGAAAAACTTACAAAATGGGCTGGATTTCTGTTGGGGCTGCTTATACCACTTGGGTACAAGTTGGTTATGGAATTCTGGTCGCGCTCAATCTATCAACCTGTAAAGCCGATGGCTGACTGAGATCGAGATTTCGCCCGTTCGGTCTTGAATATCAATCATACAATTGATTTCCTAATCGAAAAACTAAAGACAATCATCGCTATCAGAGGAAGGAATCCTGAGCAACTAAAATCACCAATCGGTTCTTCGCCTGAAAAGTATACATTTATTCGATTCTCTCGCCAATTGCTACGTACAACACTTGATACCAAGCTAATTTGCAGCTGAAAGATTCCAAGGACCAATTCAGATCTGGGGGATGATGCTATCCAACCTTTTAATCAAGATGATCTGGGGGATGATGCTATCCAACCTTTTAATCAAGATGATGAATCAGCGAATGCACCTCTCATTATTCCAGAAAGTTAGATCTTCATGAGTCTCGATAACTTTTGGCACTCACTTCAGGATGCTAACGATGGTTTTTTGGATGGATATTCCCATGTGAGATATTTTACTTCCTTGGATTTATACAAAGGACGATAAGTATTTTTTTGATTATAGTTCTACTGTATTCAATACGCATTCAACAATATTCTTAACTTATAGATGGTTGAATGCGCCAATAAATGTATGATAATGTATGTATATTCTCAAGCAATAGGGGCGGGTTCCACATCATCACACTTCAAAGTCTTAAATATTGTACAATTATGGTTCTCTAAGAAACGAATATCTTTATTCAAACCTTATAAACATCAATCAAACTTCATGATTTGTTTCATTCAATTCTCATCTTCATTTCGGTCCTCACGTTCTTACCAACATGATTTTGACATGGTGGAAATTGACCAGTTTCTCCATCACCGAACCTTTGTGGCCGATCTGATACATAGTATCAATTAAAAGCAGAAGATTGAAATATCACTTTCGGTCATTCTTTTAACCATCAGTACCTAGGTATGGTGGCCCGTTGGGATATGAAGAGGCGTCACATAAATCCGTGCACTCACTGTCGCACTTTCCTCGCAACCTTCGCACCTTCCCCTAACTTCCCTTTTCGCTTCGCTTACAGTAACAACTACCCCGCACTTCCTCATTCCTCATTCCTCATTTCCTTCGAACTTTTTTTTTCTTAAACCTTCACCTCTCGTCAGTGCCTACTGTTTTTTCAATCACCTTCAGATTTCTCAATTATGCCCATCTCTCTCCTTCTCTCATATCCACAACTCTTATCCCAAAACTCTCAAGAACAAATGTCATTCCTCGGCAGCCCGCGACGAAGTCCCTCTGCTCATCAATGACCATATTCTTCTTCCCCAGATACATTACATGGGTGAAGATTATCACTGGAGCTATTTTATTCCACACTGAATACCATTGGATATAATAAAATAGTGAAAGTGTAGGAATGTGAGAGATGCCGTATACTTTTTTTCGGGCGGAGTGAGTGTTTTTTTTTACGATGTGATGGGTTTTACGAGTTTGTGCCAATTGAGTTGAGAGATTTGGGAAAGCTCTTGCTGTTAGAGTATCGATTTTAAGTTCATTGTGCTGGTCATAGTCTTTTTGGTGCATGGCAAGGTAGGATCGATGTTCATCTTGGGTTGTGCCTTGCTAATTTGATACAGGGAGGTCTGCGAGGGAGACTTAGTATCAACCCTTCTACTCTCATACCCATATCGAATCTCTGTCAACAATTTCTTCGACCTGGACACTTATATTCTACCATCCTCTATTTAAGCAGTTATTCGTCACGAAATGAAAAGTCCCTACCAGTTCAAGCGGCTTAGTGTCCAGTCTTGACTCCATGACCCCGGATTGGCCGATAACAGCAACAATAATCAAGGAGTTCATTTATGTGCTAACAATGGCACCGACAATCAAGAAGGCCTATTACGTAACAGCGATACCGACAATCATATACCCCAATCTTCGGACAATGGCATCGAGAATCAAGAAGGACCATTACCTGAAGACGACACCAATAATTGAAGATTCCAATTGTTCGACAGGAGCACCAACTTTCAAATCAACCAAGTACTGGAACGTATAGTCGACAAATATTCTGGATGCAAAGACGTTTCTTTAGTCCCGCAACTTGTCCGTGCAGATTTAACATCACGACAGAGCTATACATAAACCCCAAGTTTGAGCCTAACAGGATGGCTGAGTTGCCCTGTGCCCAAAAATATTCATAAGATGGGGTTCTTCATGCCCAAGTATCTATCATCAGAAAGACTGGTCAACAATGAGTTCACCATAGCTTGGGGTATTCTTGCGCACAAGACGAATCCTAAATATCTAGTCATTTATGATCCATCTGCCGCTGTTTTTCATGAGAAAACTGACCTGGGAGCCAACGATCTTCCAACTGAACAGAAGCGCATGCTTCAAGTAGTCTACGGATATGGTACAAGATGGCTCAAACATCCAGGCTCCGAGCCTCTCAAAATATTTGTTGTGGTAAAGGAGAAACCGTATAATACAGGCAACTGCCAATTAGTCATAGATTGGATCTGCAGTATTATGGAGAATGGAGTTCCACAGTCATTCAACTCTCCAGACTATAAGGCTGTTTCCAAAGAAGTACTAGAGAGTATTCTTAATGAATCAAGTTGAGGGTATGAATGAAGTTGTGGAAGGAAGTGTTGAGGGAATGAATGATTGAAGTTGGGGTAACGAATGAAGTTTCGATGATGAAAGGAGTTTTTTTAATCAACAATTTGAATGGAATAAATGGTGCCGAGACAATCAAGAAATTCGAAGCAATGAAAGAAAGGGTTTGAGGGAATCACTGCCGCTGAGATAATGAATGGCTTTCAATTTTCGGGGACTTTTTTCTTATCCCTGATTCAGAATAGTATGAAGATGAGTATGGGCATGATGATGAGGATGAGGATTCCCTTGTACATCACTAAAAGTAGAAGTAGCAATAAGATAAGATTAGGCTGGTTAGGGTTATCGGATAGAAACAAGAAATGGGAATGGGAATGACAAATTGAATTTTTTTTTGATG
Source organism: Ciborinia camelliae (assembly GCA_025890175.1). NCBI lineage: Eukaryota > Fungi > Ascomycota > Leotiomycetes > Helotiales > Sclerotiniaceae > Ciborinia > Ciborinia camelliae. The sequence continues at coordinate 751,147 of JANPYM010000013.1, forward strand.
ATTCTGAATGAATGAACTTGTGACGTAATATGATACTCGTATTCGTTCTAAAGTTCCCTGACAAGTCACGAGATACATCGCTTCTTCAGGGGCTTTCGGAAATGCCAAGTATTTCTTTCGTATCATATCTTGCGCCTCTGACTTGCCATATATACATACATAACTTCTACCTAGGGGCGAAGAGAGAGAAAGGGGCAGAGACTTGATTCATTATTAGCAAACAAGACTAGCAAAGCAAAACAATGAAAACAAAGGCCATGGAAATGAAATGATATGACCCCCCCCCCGGGGCACCTAGCCGAGCATAAGATCAGATAAAGATGAAGATGAAGATGAAGATGAAGAAAACGAAAGATAAGATGATTGGAGGACGAGATGAGATGAGATAAGATGGCATATCAACATACTAATACTAGTGGAATAGTACGGCAGAATATACCTAGGTATCCTATGCGGTGTTTTTCAAATCTAAATCTAATTTAACTCTCAAACCCTTTTCAATGAAGATTATATATATATATATATATATATATATAATCCACCCACCAAAAACTCAAATAGATATATATATTCTAAACTCAGCATTACAAAAGAAGTAGCACGACAATGGAACCTCAAAGATTCCGCATCGAGCAAGCAGCAATGGAAAAACAATAGAAACTCCATCGCAATAAATATATAAAGCCAGCTCCAGCTCGTTTCTATATTTCGATAGCTAGATGAAGTTTATCTATTTATACGAAGTATGGGATGATATATCAATCAAGCCATGCTTTAGGGATTTCTTGAGAGATAACCTATCAATCTTCATCTTTTGTTCAAGCAACCATGGCGAGCGACAGGTTGTTATCTAGAAAAGAATGCGAATGTAAAGGGAAGGGAAGAGTAATAACTATCTAGGTACCTACTCGTGCATGAGATAGCTACACCCCCCCTTCAGACAAAATCAAATCAAATCCATACTATACTATACTCCGAAAATCCGTCAAAATACCCGCATCCAAGATCTAATTGGCGATCAATGAATGAATGAATGTAGCTCGCTGGAAATCAACAGGATACGTATGCGAATCGAAGCTAGAGAATCCATAGGGGGAGGGGTTTCCGTGACGCAATGAATATGTACCTACCTATGTATGCATCTCGTCGATTAGATTGATGTATCTCGTAGAAAAAAGAATGTTCAGGAGTGGGGAAAATTTTCATTTCCTTTCCTTTCTAAGTGTTTTTTGACCATGATGATGATGATTTGGAATTTATATATATATATATAATTGTAAAAATCACTTGAAGGAAAGTTTGATGGATTATATTGGTTGGAATAGTACCTACCTATATAATGCCAAGCACAGCGGCTTGGCACAACTCTTTTCCCACCATATTTATTATACGAGCTTATAAAGCCCTCCCTCCCTATGAATTTAAACAATTGATTCTTGTATATATCGTACATACTTTTACGAGCCCAATCAGATCGAAGGATTCCAGGGGTCGCTTCATTCATGAGGTGTTTTATATCATGTATGTTAGAGATGAGATGGAGATATTTTTTAATACGTTAAATTAGGAGCGAGGATAAATGGTAGATATATAGCTCCTGGAAGGTAGGTATTGGGACTTTCGTGAGTTTTACTTACCTACCTACCATATACACCATCGCAGATCTTCCCTTTCGATTATTATCGAAATCTGTTTTCGCGCCACCGCAGACAGACAGACAGACAGACAGACAGACAGACCGACACTTTACTAATTGATGGTTAAAGAGCTGGAGCTGGAACTGGAACTGTGACTCTGCAATTTTCGCCCCCCCCCCCCCCCAAAAAAAACACAAACAAACCAAAAAACAAGCCAGCAACCGAGTTCCTTCAGATCCTAGATGCGCTCACAGAACCGTTCCGTTCGGCAGAAACCGAACTGCGACTGGGACGAGGATCTATTGATGCTTTCGTATGAATGAGAGATGGAATCGTGGACTTCGCATATGGCGAGGAGAGCATGGGAGCGGAGAGAATGGTATATACTCAGTCATCATCCAATATCGTACTTCGTGTATCCATTCGTATAATAGTATTCCATCTATCCCATCCGTTGTCATCCATACATCCATCCATTCATCCATTCGTACATATATATATATATATATATTTGTTGTAAGAACACTGTTACTGTACATAGTATGCATAATAATACAACAATATTAAATAAAAGATGTCCCACTCGAAGTAATAATTTTTGACGTATTTTATTTGGCATTACCATACTTGGAAGACACAGCAAGCCATGCAACCATGCAAGCCATCGCAGCCTCTTCAGAGTATGCCCAAAAATGAGGGTCCAAACATCAACCCGGCTCATGTTCTCCGGACCATACCTAGATGGGCATGTACGTTCCCGATGAAGAAAAAGCGCGTGACCAGAAATATATATATATATATATGCATTCGTATACTTGAATTATAGAAACCGACTCGGATAACGAAAAGCCCAAAAGGGGGCCTGGAAGAAGCGCCATTCCTTCCCTGATGGGAAAATTTTACCAAGATGATTTATTTATGGGATTTGGATCGATCGATCGACTTTTCGTGATAGAGAGTAGAGATAAGAGGCTCACTTATTGTTGGGATCAACCTGGTCATGGGTCAAAGTGTCACGTACTTTATGCTACGTATGTATAAGATTGTTCTTAATTCCTATGATGCTAGGTATGCTAGGGTAGATCTCTTAGATAGGGGATGTTGAAGAGCTAGTTCGGACGCTGGTCAGTTCATATGTACGGTCCTTTATGTACCATCACATGATTGTAGCGTCACTTATAATATCGAGACTCTCGAGCGACGCTTGACATCAATATCCAAGTCATCATCTGAGTCCGATGGGGTCGAGGGCGAAGCCTCCGATGTGTAGAGGAGACGCGGGACTCCCGTGCTCTTGCAGTTCTTCTATGATACATGAGTCGAATCAGTTAAGTTCCAAGCTCGGTGAATATCGACCACACGATTGAAGCTCTCCAGAACAAGAAAAGCACGCGGTGGAAAATCGAATGCTCGTCACGTGATATATCGTATTATATCGCATGAGGCTGGTGCTGTACTCACAGAGCCTGAAACGTATAGCACTCTAGCCTGGATACCCTCTTCCCTTCCACCCCATCGGAGGCAAGATTCGTCTTAGTCTGGTGATTAGCTTCGGTATATATTGTAAATTAATCAATTAATCTAATCAACACAAATCAATACAAAACAAAATGATCTAAAATCAAATAAATCAACATAAATGATCGGGAAGACAAGTCTTAAGTAAAAGCTACAAACCCAAATAAATCGCTTGATTTGGAACCTTGAAGCCAGAAGAAAACGGGCACAATACAGTAGATAGATAGATAGATAGATGATCGCATAACCATCAAGAGATACTGATTAGACTGAGTGAATGCCAAGGGGGAATGAATCATAGTCGCCAGTCGACAAAGAAATATCTACCTACAGACATAGCAATCGGCACTCCAGAATGCGACTTGGAAAACATGTCTGACGTGCATGCACTCACTTACAGGATCCCACGGCCAAATGATCGAGATTCCACATCGGAGACCTGAAAGACAGGCTATTGGCGAGATCTCAACCAACGTAAGAAGAGCCGAGACCCGAAATTTGCAACAGCTTTACTAACCCAAACTCTCCCATGCAGCCAGCAACTGTAAGGTGCGAGAAAGAATAATCTTTCGACTGATGGACATTTGAACTGAACGTCTCGATGCAGACAGGTAGACAGACAGGTAGACAGACAGGTTGCAGAACCTTTGAAATGCATTGGAACCCAAGAAAGACTCACGAGTTTTGTTGTTTACGGTTGGAGGGAGGGAATGGTCATGTATTTAGACACGTTTCCTCGCGTCCTCTCATACCTTGCTCTTGCCGGCTGCAATGATACATAGCTGGCACATTACGGGAGGCAAAGAGAGACACGTTGAGGAAGTTGTCGGGGAAAGTTGGCATGATGAGACTGTAGAAAAGGAAACATCAGACCATCGGATGCGGCGGTCTCAAAATACCTCGGCGGAAGTCTCATGATAAAGCACTCACTGTCTCTGAGTTGTTTTCGCAGCAAGAGTAGGGTAATCTGGAGTCTGTCTGTAATGCATCTCTGAGACTCCGAGACTTTAAGAAAGTCAATCCAAGAACGGGTCCACTCCGCCACGCCGAGCAAGGTACGACGACGTGTTTTTTATGGACCCTCGGGTATCGCTCCGACATCCGTGGGCCTGAGGCTCAATTCGTAATCCCATTCTCATTCTCGAGCTGGCAACTTGCAAGCTGGCGTGTTGACAAATGGTGATACCGAACACAAGCAGTGGCAGTGACACAAGGTAAGGTACCGTACGTTTTGTGTTAGGACTTAGAGCGAAGCGAAAAAGCCTCCACGGCAGTGGCCTAGCGGAGCGTCACTCATTAAAATTTAAACCTCATTTCTAGGGAAACGGGATTATCTTATTTATGGGGAGCGAGCCAAGCCACCTTCCTCGCAGCGCTCGATCCAAATTCCATATTATTTCAAACTTCCAACTTGCCACGAAGAAGAAGATGGATCACGGATCTTCAACACGGTGATCAAGAATCAACACGGTGAGATAAAAAGTCACCATAATAGTGGAGTACCAAACAAATACGTGCAGATGAAGCTATGGTATGAGGATAGCCCCAGCTTTGAATTGCATACATGGGACGTAGAAGTTGGTAGGTAGCATGGGAGAAAATAAGAAATTCCGGACCACTCTTTGAAAAGGGCGGGGTTGGGAAAAAGACTCAAGTGAGGAGGTTCCAAGGTTACGATTGATAATTGATGGCTAATAATGCAGACTTTGCACTGCTACCACCCACCCACTTGAATTGCATTTACCGGGAAAAAGAAGGAAGTTATGGAGACTTTTCCTGCCACCTTTTGAGTACAGTAGTCTTGAAGAAGTTTTTGTACGGAGGTGGTGTTGATTAATTGATAGACCTAGGTACAAATACCTACAGTAGTAGTAAGTAGTAGATAGCTGAGTGAAGAAAAGATGGCTGGAGATATTGTACGCTCACTCGGTCCAGTCTACCAAGGGAATAAATAAGTCATCAAAATACCTACCTATCCTCCTGTGGGGATCATCATTATTCCAAAAAGCAAAAGCTTCGAAAGATTCCATTTGCCAAGACTTTGCGGAGTAATAAAGCTTCCGTCCTAATGAAAGAAACTACTAGTCTCGGACGGGAGAGTCGGAAGCGGTGTTGGATCGGAAAAAGTTAGAAAGTTCATATGAAATCAATTGAGTTCGGATATCCATTCCATGGATCATGATGGGATGGTGGACCATGGTACCTGAGCTGAGCCAGGGTCTGTTATCCATAGCAACCAGAGACTACCTAGTCTCTGATTAGGTAGAGACTAGAGTCGAATCTGAGATAGCGTGGGTATTAGCGTGAGACTAACTTTGATAGGAACGGAAAGATCCCTTGATCCCTTCAGGGGTCTCCACTCCACTTTAATTTGAAGCTTGGACTGAGTGAAATAATGTGAAAGGTGGAAATGTGAAGGAAAAGAGGAGAACCGAGGTGTAAGAAGGTAAGAAGGTAAGAAAGAGCTCGCTTCCAAATTATGTATGTATCCATGGATCGTACCAAATCGCGTAAAGACTTTCCCTTATCAATTCATATCAATTCAATTCTTTTGATACGAAATGTTTATCTAATGAATCTGACAAGTGTGGCAAGCTGGCAGCTTCATATAAAGAATTGAACCTATCATGAATCAATTGAATGATTCAAGAAGTGTGAGATTCCTTCTGCAGAGGACTGAAATCTGATTCGAGTTTTGGTTCTTTTTACATGTGAGTGAGAGGCTTGTAACTTACTCACTCCATGTTTATCCTATCATCCAATGAATTCCGTCCACGATACGAGTCCAAGTCAAGGATCTTTCATTTTATGAGGAGCTGAAGTTCAGGAAATTGAATTGAATTTATTTCTTCTTATTGAGCTACCTAGATCCTGTTGAAACTTCACACTTATCCACATCAGACATGGTCCAAGGAACACGGCCAATTGTGAGACTACCTAGGTTCCTGTTTTGGGTATTATGTTGCTGTTGTTATTGATCCTGTTGTTGTTGTTGTTGTTTTCATTATTCTACAGAAAGATATCCAACCGGAGGATTCCTTATATCGGAAACTTTATACTGATGGTAAGAAAGCTGAGAATCTGAGATGGCTGGGGGCCGGGGCGAGAACATGTTACATATGAACACGAAGATCCACTCCTCGTTCACCCCACTTCGATTTCTCAATTGGGTATAGAGGATCGGTGGGGAGTTGTTGATATGGAAGGACAAGAAAACTTAAGACGTGACCGATTACCGCAGAACCAAACAAATGGAATCTCGTGAAACTTAAAGGATTAGCTCAATTTAGCTGACGCCACAAACATACATGCTGTTTGAACACGATGAACCTACCTAGTATCTACCTCCCTACCTCCCTACCGTATTTGTGAGGTTCTACCTAGGTACTCTATTCCTGGTCTGAATACCTCCCTAGCTGTCCAAAGAGGACTCCCTCCGTACCTAGGTCCAGTCCAATCCAACCCAGCGTTTGGTTGATATTGATTGATATTGTGATTGATTCTCCTCTCCGGGGTAAGCTACTACCATTAAAGAAGAAGGTAGGAGAAGGGAAAATAAAAATATATTGGGGCTACCAAACTTCACTCAGTTTCACCATTCAATCATAAGGATGGAATGGAACGGTTATGAAATTACTGTACCTCGAGAGACAAAACTGGTGTGACAAATATCATTTGCTTATTTCCTGTTTCATCACTCACTCATCACTCACATTTACTTCACGTTACTTTACTTCACTTCACTTCGCTTCACTTCCCTCCTCCAACCATCAATCATAAAAAACGACATCTCTCTTCCCTACCCGACACTTTCGATTTCTGCATTGTAACTCGACTCGGAGGTCTTCCCTCAATGCAACGGTAACCATCCCAGAGAGTTAAGATAATTACTCGATATAGTTAGTAAAGAAATAATATCAACCCAAATTGAATGTAAACAAAAACAAACCGCCAAACAAACAAACAAATCAAAAAAGAGGATGGCGGTTATAATTTAAAATTGAATGACCCTGCTGCCCGGCTGGCTTGATACAGATTGAGATTATTTCACACACAACACAAACTTTGCCCACCCTTCCCTTCGATCTCAAAAATCGAAAAATCTTCTTCCCATTTTCAACCCTCCTCTTCTCCCTCCACCCCACATCTACACAAATACAACCTCAGAATCGCAAACCCCAATCACCTTTGTACACACACCACACCACACACTCTTCAAACCACCTCACTACTTTTTTGTTTTGCATATCCCCTATCCCCATCACCAACGACTCCATTTCTCCATTACTCCATTACATACCACATACCTACTACTCTTTTATTCCATCTTGAAAAAGGCCTCGAAATATTTTTGAAAATTGAAAGTCGAGTCAAGAAACGTAAAAATAAACGTTTTCTTCCCTCTTCCTTCTACCTCAAGAAGTAGAGATCCTTCTTGTGATATCCTTTCGGCACGCTGAAAGGTATTCGAGAAGTGTTCTCGCATTGAAAGGTCGTCAACCTGGACTTTGACGCACGAGTACCGATCCCCTTCAGCATCTTCCCGTCGTCGTATAGAAGCGACGTCGCTGCCCAACCCATTCATACCACCGAGACTCACGTCGAAGGTGAAATCACTTTACAACATCATCACGAGCGCGTCGGACGGGAAGGTCAAGAAGAGGACGCTCAACCTTCTTACCCTCCACAGCACAACCTTCCTCCCCCTCCTCAACGACAGGAGTATTTAGAAGAAGAGGTTCGTATCACCCGTGAAGAAGACCGACGTTCTGAATTCCGTCCGAGCCGAAAGGTAGTTGAAGAAGAAGAAGAAGAAGTTTATATTCGTGAAGAGAGAAGGTCAGTAAAAATACATTTAATCTTTTTTCGTCCCTTTCCCCTCAATATTTCTCCTCCATCTCCATTTCTTTTCTCACACTACAAAAATCGAAAAAATCCACTACTGTACTGTATCAAATAAATATCGCAAAATCAACAACACATACAAGTTCAATTTCTACACCTCCATTTTCTCACCTCTCTTTTCTGCTCTCTCGACACCCATTTTCCATTTCCCATATTTATTTTCTGTCCCTTTTCCCTTTCTATTTTTTGATCGTTATACAACATATCAAAAAAAAGATCTGGCCATATCGGAAGCTCCAGTACCCAATTAACAATTAATTGGGTCCTTCTGAGACACATTTGCCAGCTTTCTTCCCTTTTTTTTTATTACCGACGCACAGTCCAACACAACGATCTTCGGTTTAGTGGTTCGCTGGTTTAGTCCCAGCCCCCCTCCTTACCCTTCCCAGTTCCCTCTGACCCTTACCCCGATATACATGGGAGTCCTCTTTTTTCCTTTTAGTGTTGACACAGTAACGCTCACCGTTTAATTTTCTTCATTAACTGACTCTTTTTGTTTTCTTACCCTCTTAGACCCGAACACAAACACAAACACCACTCTGCTTCCTTCGACCTTAACACCCCACATCATCATCGACACTTCGAAGCTTCTTTCGAAAGGGACAGTGATCGACACCACAAACACACCGAACTTAATATCGAACTTCCACATCGTGAACATAAACATCATCACCATCATCACCGTCGTCCATCTTCTGAAGTAGACTTCGAACTTGAACGTGAACATCAACCTCGTCGTTACGAACGTACAGAAGTTGATACTCAATTCTCCGTTCCTCCCAAGAGCCCTGCCGAAACTCAAATTGATTTCGTCGAACGTCAATACCGTTCCCGAACTCAACCAAGTTACAAGGAAGAGACTATAATCGTCGACCCACCTCACACTCGTATCTCCGAACCTAAATACATCGAAGAGTCCCGCGTAACCGAGACAACCATCGTCCCACCACCTCGATCTACTTACTCAAGCAAACCCAAGTCAACCTTCTACGAAGAAAAATTCGAGGAAGAAGTTCGCGTCAAGCAACCTCGCACACCAGCCCGATCTACTTTCACCGAAGAAGTACGTGACAGAGAACTTGTCAAGTACACTCCCCCAGCACCTAAATCAACCACTTCAACTTTCAAACCAGTCAAGCTCGATATGGGTTACTACGATGATGAAGGTAAGCTTCTTTGTTTGTTTTTTCTAACCCCCCATCATGTACCCTAAGCATCATCAGGGAACTACCACTCCTTGCGGGGAGGTTTTTACCAAGGAAGCTGGAAAGGAATTGACCAGGACCCAATTGACTCTCTCGATTTAGCCGGCGCCCCAGCCGTTGCTGCTCCAAAGCAACCCCCCAACACTGTTACCATCCCATGCCACCACATCCGTATGGGTGACCTCTTGATGCTCCAAGGACGTCCTTGCCAGGTTATCCGTATCACCACCTCCGCTGCCACTGGCCAACACCGTTACTTGGGTGTCGATCTCTTCACCAGACAATTGAATGAAGAGTCATCTTTCATCGCCAACCCAAGCCCAAGTGTCGTCGTTCAAACCATGTTGGGACCAGTCTTCAAGCAATACCGTGTTCTTGATCTCCAGGACCACACCGGTAAGTTTTGATCCATCCCCCACTTTCATCAATCACCTTTAACTAACATTCAAATAGTTGTTGCCATGACCGAGACCGGAGATGTCAAGCAAGCCGTTCCCGTTTTGGACCAATCCAACCTCTGGACCCGTCTCAAGGAGGCCTTTGAAGGTGGCCGTGGTAGCATCCGCATCATGGTCGTTGCCGATGCCGGTCGTGAGATCGCCGTCGACATGAAGATCGTCCACGGATCCCGTTTGTAGAAACTTTCCCTGTACCGGTTCCAACCATGGCGTCCTTACTGGCAACCTTTCTTCCCAGGCGGAGTGGAGTCTCTTTTTTTCTTTTTTCTCGCGTGTCATCTCATGATTTCTTTGTGCATCTTCGGAGGGAAAATTTGAAACGTATGATGGGGGTAGATATGGATTCAGATTGATTAATGAGGGATGAATTTGGACGATCGGGTTTTTATCTGGTCTTTCGGATTTTTTTATTTAGTTTAACGAAGGAAAGAAAGTCTTCAAGTGGTTTTGTCCATGGCATCTCATGATGATATACTACCCACTTTCGTGGTATTCTCGTGATGACATCGAAGGTTCTTGATGCTGAGGTCTTTTTCTTTTTGTAATTGTGTAAATAGGATCAGACCCAGAATGAAAAAAACACCCTGCTTGTCTTTTTTATTTATACTTTTTGCTGGTGCCGCATCTTATCTTGAAGAAATTCCAACGTGAGTGAGACGGGTGAAATTTAGGAAGGTATAATTACCTAGGTACCTATATATATATGTTACTTTTGGAAGGTAGTAGGTAGGTAGTAGGTATATCACAATCCTCAAGAATGTAATGTAAATCTTAGCTTCAGCCTTCCCCAGGTCTTGCTTTATGGAATGTCCAGTCCTGTCAGGTAATGAATGGAATGGAATGTCAGCCAGTCAGCCACTATACAATATAATACAATACCTACCTACCTACAATCACATGTGGACATTTTCATTTCCATTTCTATTTCTACTGTTGATTTAATTGGTAAGATGACTCGACTCGACTCGACTCACGAGGCATCCATTAATCCGGGGTGGGGGTTGGGGGTTGAAGATCTCCACGTTGGGTCGGTTAAGTAACCCAAGTAATAACCTTGGAAGTACCTTGATGGCCACTGACTGGTCAGGCACCTACCTACCTTCGTTATCTGATCGGATGGATTGTTTTTAGGTAGGTAGGTAGGGTAAAATCACGCGCCCTTGATATGATATGATATGATTTGTACCTAGGTATGATATAGGATATGATAGGATATGATACCTTTCATTCACAAGTTTCCCCGGATAAGATTCATTGATTGATTTATTGATTGATTGATGGGTAGAGCAGGGTAGATGATTTATCGAGGTGAGGTTGTATTATTTTTTTATATATTTATATCATCTGATTCATCTGATTAATCCTTCGTTCTTGCGCTTTCTTCCTGCGCTTTCTTTCTTTCTTTCTTCTGTTTCTGCTTCTGTTTCGGTTTCTGTTTCTGCTCTTTCAAAGGTACCTTCCTCTTGTCTTGTTTTTACTTTCCTCGATCGACCTTTACTCGAAATCCCCCCCCCCCCCCCCAAAAAACTTCCTTCTAATTAATAAATAAATAGATAGTAGATAGATAGGTCCTGTACCTAGGTGATTTTCTATTCACATTCCACCCCTCAACCCCGAATCAAAATCAACCCAACCCAACCCCTCTCGAACCAAAACCAACCCAAAAACCATGGGTTCAACACAATCCACCCCAACCCCACACTCCTCCTCCTCCCAACGCATCATGTACGAGAAGATGCAGAATTTGAAGTTGGAGGAGTCGGTGGAGGAGGGAGATGGAGATGATTATATTCATGTAGATGAGAAAGATGGGAAAGGTACGGGCGGTGCGGATGAGAAAGGTAGAGCTATATCGAGAGCTCAGTGGACTCCGTTGAGTGCAGCGAGGGTGGAGATCTGGGAGCAGGAACTTTTGAGTGATGCTAAGAATCGGTATGTGTTTTTTGGGGGGTTTTGGGGGGGTTTTGTGGTGGAGGGATGGAAAGAAGGTGGGAGGGGGTTGGTGGGGAGGAGATGAAACTTTTTGGAACTGGCTGCAGACTTTGATTTCATGAAACTGATATAAAATGATTCCCCAGACTTGCACTCAGTGCCCTAAGTTCCGCCGATCCTCGAACCGTCTTAACATCTCGATCTACCCTCAACCAAGATCAACAGATATTTTCCGTCAAGATTCCATTTGAAGGAGCACCAATCACAAATCAAAGACAATCAGGACGATGTTGGTTATTCGCCTCCACGAATGTCTTTCGAGTAGCCTTGATGAAGAGACATAATCTCAAGGAATTTGAGTTATCGCAGGCATATTTATTCTTTTGGGATAAATTGGAAAAATCCAATTATTTCTTGGAGCAAATTCTTGATACGGCAGGTGAGGATTTGGATGGAAGATTGGTTCAAACTTTGCTTGATACTCCGGTTAGTGATGGTGGGCAATGGGATATGTATGTTCCCCCTTTAGATGATATCATCCTTTTGACACTAAATTAAGATTCTAACCAACTATTACCAACAGGGTTTACAACCTCGTCCATAAATATGGACTCGTACCCCAAGTACTCTACCCAGATAGTTTCAACGCTCAATCATCTTCCGTAATCAACAATATCATCACGACCAAACTCCGGGAAGATGCTCTCAAATTACGCGCTGCAGCCGCTACGAAATCCTCATCCACCTTGAACAAACTAAAAGAGCAAATGGTTCGTGAAATCCATGGCATCCTAACTCTAGCTCTCGGTCCACCACCTGCCTCGGATACACCCTTTACATGGCAATATCTAGACCAGGAAGGAAAAGCCCAAGAATTAAAGGCAACGCCCATTGAATTCGCCCAGGAATTGAATTCATCCAAATCCATCAAAATCACCAATTCAACCGTTCATGATATGTTCTCTCTAGTCAACGATCCCAGAAATGAATATCATACGCTCCTCACCGTATCTCGATTGGGAAACATCGTTGGCGGTCGTCCTATCACCTATGTCAACGTGCCGATGACCACGATGAAAAACGCCTGCATCAGCATGTTGAAAGCCGGACTCCCGATCTTCTTCGGCTCCGACGTGGGGAAATACAGCAATAGTCAGACGGGCATCATGGATACCAAACTGATTGATTACGAGCTGGGTTTTAATGTCCAGTTGGGCATGACGAAAGCGCAACGGTTGATGACGGGCGAGAGCGCCATGACTCACGCGATGGTTCTCACGGCCGTGCATCTCGATGAGCAGGGCAAGAGCGTCCGGTGGAGAGTGCAGAATAGCTGGGGAGAGGGCGCCGGAACCCATGGTTGGTTTGTCATGAGCGATGCGTGGATGGATCAGTTTGTTTATCAGGCGGTGGTGGAACCTCGGTTTGTGGCGCGAGAGATTCGAGATATCTTGGAGACGGACCCGAAGGTTTTGAATCTTTGGGATCCGATGGGTGCTTTGGCTTAAGCATAAGCTTGGCTTGGTTTGGTTTGGTTTGGCTTGGCTTGGCTTAGATATCTAGATTGCGAGTGGGAGTGGGAATGGGTGGAGGTGGAGATGGATGGATGGATGGATGGATGGCTTTAAGTAGGTAGGTCTCTTATGGTTATGAGATGCGATATCATTCGTGGTTTCGAAACTGGGTATGATGTATGTAGTTTTAGACATTTATATGGATGGGAGAAAGGAAGAAAGGATGGAAGAAAGAATGGATGGATGGAAGGATGGATGGAATTCTTTTATGATAGATATCAATGGTTCGATTCTTTGCATGTTTTTGCTTTTGTTTTTGTGCTTTTTGTATTTTTCTTTTTATACTTTTTTTTTATATACTTACATACATACCGTAGTTCTGTTTGTTTGTTTATTTGTTTATTCATTTCTTCTCTTCTTTCCTCTCCTTTTCGTTTTCTTCTTAGATTTAATAGAAATCGGTATTTTTATTCGCTTCAAGTTGCTTGTTTGCTTGTTTGCTTGCTTGCTTGCTTGCTTGCTTGCTTCAGTAATAAATCTTTAAACCCCCCGCTGGTGAATTTCGATCATTTGGTGGCATAGCATAACAGTATGCCAGCCATATTCTCAAATACCATGAGGGAAAGCGAGAAGAAAAATACTAAGTAGCAAATGGGATTTTGATCTTGCTGGCGATGATCTTCCTTGCTTGTACCAGCCGTCTTCCGAGTCATTGATACTTGGCTCATACGCATCGGGTCTTCTTCATCGGTCGTTTCTTTCCCCTTCGGCTGGCTACATTGACTGGTTGGTCGAGTTGAAATGAGGCTTAGGTACCTACCTAGTAGGTAATGAATGCCGGCGGCGCACTCGGTCACTTGTTTATGTATGTATGATTGGCTCGTTTGGATCGGAAGATCCTTCCTTCCCTTCATACTTCGCTGATGCTGGGATGCATAGTAGGTACTTTCTGTGCATGATACGAAATTGATTTCTTCTTGGTTGCATACCCGATTCATTGATTTCTTCCTATAGTTAGGTGTGAAGATCCCTGAGTCTTTTTTCCTTGAGAATGAAATTTCATTGAAGAAGAGAAGAGAGAGGCGTATGATTGTAACATGTTGGTGATTTATCAATGGATATAGGTAATTCTAGATACGTAGCATCTTCATCTAATCTACTTCTGAAGAGCTAGCTCAATTCGGGTTGGAAATTTGGATATCCACGGGTCCCACAACCAGAATCGGTTGCGGTAGTGTTACGTGTGATTGCGCAAAACGGATATTCTTTTTTGTTTGTCCGCAAATTCTAATTATATATCCTATCGCAACTTATTTGTCGGTTCATCTCAGGGTGATGAACACACATATGTGGTAGTAGGGTGACCAGCAACAGTAGGTATAAAACTCGTTGTAGTATTGTTCAACATCTAAATTACGCTCTCTATTGATGGTGTTCTAGCTAAGAGGGTGCGGGTGGAAGCATCCTAATATAGACGCATGCCGTGCCTAGCCCGCGCTAGCGCGCGCGCAGGCGAAAGCACGTGACAGGGTCACGTGACTGACAGGGGTGACCCATGTCACAACATATTGTAATCGAACATTTTTGTATTAATATATTTATTGTATATTTGCATTTTAGTATTAATAATACCTTAGCGGAGGTACTAGAGGTTTAAAAACAATGATTTTATTATAATTAGGTTTAGAAACTATATCTCAATTGATAGAGTATTTATATTATATTTAAAAATAAAGCGTTTTTAAAAATAAAACGTTTTTTAAAAAAAAACCCGTTTTTGAAGATATAAATTATTTTTAAATATTTCTAATTTAAAAAAAAATAAAAAGAAATATTAATCAATCAAGATATTTTATATTTTCAATTTCAAATTTCAATTAATTTTTTTTTTTTTTTTT
>JANPYM010000013.1:766223-846644 GCA_025890175.1 Ciborinia camelliae
TTTTTTTTTTTTTTTTTCAACTTTGAAATTTAAATCAAACATATTAACCATTACACTATAAAGGATATGTTTTGTTTTGATTAAATTCAAAATAAATAAAATTATATAATTAAAATATTTTCAAAAACAGTTTATTTTTAAAAATAGTTTATATTTTCAAAAACGCTTTATATTTTCAAAAACATTTTATATTTTTTAAAAACGTTTTATTTTCAAAAACGATTTATTTTTAAACACAATTTATATTTTCAAATATAATTTATATTTTCAAATACAATTTATATTTTCAAATACAATTTATATTTTTAAATATAATATATATACGGTGTTTTGAAACCGGCCATCTCCACTAAGGTATTTATATATATAAAAAAAGTTTGTAAATTTATAGATTTTATAGATTCGATAAGTTTATAGATTTATACAATTTGTAGATTTTTAAATTTCTAAATTTGTAAATTCGTATAATTTGTAGATTTCTAGATTCGTAGATTTGTATAATTTATACGATTTGTAGATTTCTAAATTTCTAAATTTATAGATTTGTATGATTTGTAGATTTTTAGGTTTATAAATTTGTCAGGCTGTATAATTCGTACAATTTATAAATTTCTAAATTTGTAGATTTATATGATTTGTATGATTTGTAGATTTTTAGATTTCTAGGTTCGTAGATTTATATAATTCGTAAATTTTTAGATTCGTAGATTTGTATAATTCGTATGATTTGTAGATTTCTACTAGGTTTCTAGATTTGTAGATTTGTATGATTTGTAAATTTCTAAGTTTTTAGATTTGTATAATTTGTACGATTTATAGATTTCTAGGTTCCTAGATTTGTAGATTTGTATAATTTGTAGATTTCTAGGTTTGTACGATTCGTATGATTTGTAAATTCTATTAAAATCATTATAATTTTATTAATTTTATATTAATTGATATAATAATTGATATATATATAATAATTTAAAATTATAATTATCAAATTATATAATTTATTTAATTATTAATATAAGGTTTATATTATTAAAAACTTTTTGAAATTGATATTTAGATATTTAAGCATGCAACCATTTTTGATGGGGTTGCGCGCAATTGCGTACCTAACCGTACCCCTATATATCTACTGGATATCATATATATTGTCTTATCTTGTTTAACCTATTTAGAATGGGTATATACTATGTATTAAGAATATAACTCTGAGTGGTATAATCAAATAGTTATTTGATAATTATAAATATAGGGTATACATTTTTATATACGTTGGAAGTCGATGTGGCATTTTCGATTTTGAGGGGAGCATTGGCTGATTGAACTGATTGAATTGATTGCGATACGGGAAGCTAATAAAATTAAAATGCAATTTTTGTGTGCCGCATCACGTGTAGGTCACCTGCCAGATCATGTGATCGATCGCAGTAAAGTGAAGGGGTCGTTTTTGCTCCTGCCCCGAAACCCCTCCACTTCGTTTCAGGCAGCCTGATATCACTTCCACCGTGTACAGGTAGGCTTTTTCTGAGGCTTCGAAAAGACAAAATCGAGATTGGATAAAATGCTACACTTGAGCTACGATATCAATTACCCTTTTGAGTTATATTTGAACTTGGAGATTCCAGAAAATGAATAAGAAGGTAGAATTGTTTTCAATTAATGATGGCGTATGCATCTTCAAGCCTATCAAAAAACTACCTCTACACGGTGAAAGGGATATTTAGTTTGTATTGTGAATCTAATTAACATAGCCTTCTTCACGGCGCGATGGCTTAGATACTTACACAACATATTGCATGTGGCTTTGCTTGAGGTTACATGGAATCATTGATACGGTATGCAACAAAAGGCTCGTTCTCCCACATTTCATCAAACGCAGCATTCATGTTCTCTTTCTCTCACTGCCAGTATCAGCATCTTCCAAGAGACCAAATCACTTTTCTAAAGCATATTTTTGGCCCTTTTAAACTCTCGTGGCTTTCCCAATTGTTGTTTGATGCTACTTTAACCACCGACCCTCGATAAGGCTACCTACAGAATCACGTCACAGCGATGGACCCGGCCACCGCCCTCGGTCTCGCAGGGAGCATTATTGCTTGTATCCAACTCGCCCAGGCTTTATCTAAGCAGATTGGCCTATCCGAACATAACCGTGCCGATTTAGAGTACATGTTGAAAACATTACGGGGCTTTCTTGCAGCTTGTGAATGCTTGAAGGATATAGCCGCGCTTGACGAGAGTGAAGGTCGATTTTCCCTCGTTGAACAAGCCCAGGAGCCTTTAAAAGAATGTCAGCAGGCCATTGATTTCATTCATGAAAGACTGAAAGAGAAGAATTTGTTTCGTCGATGGGTTAGAGGAAGTGCATGGGATAGGAAGATTAAAAAGCGTTTATTGAGATTGGATGACATCAAAGCACAATTTGATATGGCAATCCAGTCTGATCAACTGTATGTTTTTTGAAAGAAGATACTGAGCACTGGGACTCTACTAAACTATGGCGCAGCCAACTTATTGCAGCAGTTGAGAAGTATTCCCAGCAGGCTGTATGCGGCACTCGGGACATTAGAGAGGACACACAATATATAAAACACGCCATTTCACAGCAAGGGCCGCTCCTCTCGAGCATAAAGAGTACACAGGACGCGGAAGCTCAAGGTCAACAAGCCCTTCCTCGCAACTTGTACGCACTACTGATTAATAGAGAAACAGCATCAAAAAAACGAGACCTCTTCAATTGGTTGTCAACAGCAGAACCGACAACAAACCATGACTCTGCACGAAAGCATTTTGAGCCCAACACCGGTTCTTGGCTTCTTCAAAGCACGAAATATGACAATTGGAAAGGGGCCGACAACTCCTTTCTTTGGCTTCAAGGACTTCCAGGCTGCGGAAAAACAATTTTGTGGTATAAGGCACCTCTCTTCCGAAATTTATCGCAGCTTGCTGATTTGCATACAGCTCTACCATTGTTGAGGATATTATTGATCACCGTGCCCAAAATGCCAATTGTTTAATGGCGTACTATTACTTCTCTTTCACCGAGACCGAAAAACAAAACGCCAATAACTTTTTGCGCTCGATCATCACACAACTGCTAAAACAAGACGATGCAGTTTTGGACGACGTATTGGTAATCTTCGAAGGAGCCAAGAATTCCACCCCTCATCTAGGAACTTTGAAAATCATACTTAAAACTATATTGAAGACTCATTGGACCTTCTTTCTCATTGCCGATGCTCTGGATGAATGCCCTCGAGGCTATGAACCAGACGAACGACAAAGGGTCTGCGAGACTCTGGAAGAAATATCCTCTTGGGGTGTGAAAACCTACATATGCTGATAACTAGTCGGAAAGAAGCCGACATCGAGGAATACCTAGCTGAAGTTTCTCCTCTTGTGACTATTTTCATACAGAATAATGATGTTAACGCCGACACCCGTCGATATATCAAGACACAGCTGGAGAAAGATAGAAATTTTCAAAAGTGGTCGCTAGAAATCAGGACGGAGACAGAGACAACATTAACAGAAGGTGCCAACGGAATGTGAGTTTGAACCCCTAACCCCCTCTCCCCCACCCCAAAAACTTGAATTTTTAATGACTTTGTAAATTATAGGTTCAGATGGGTATTCTGCCAACTTGACTCTCTAAAGAGGTGTCGCACTACTCGTCAACTACGGGTAGCTCTAAAAAGTTTGCCCAAAACTTTGAATGCTACATACCATCGACTCATCTCTGAAATTCGAGAAGAAGATACTGAAATAGCCATTGCTGCGCTTAAATGGCTAGTAATATGCGAGACGACTCTAACAATCGCCCAATTAGCTGAAGCCACAGCTATGGGGTTCAATTCGCGAGCCCCATTTGATGTTGAGAATCGCTTGGCAGATCCATGTGATCTCTTCCATATCTTAGGCAGTTTGGTGTCCGTTGACATGACTTATGGAGAAGAAGAAATTAAATTGGCACACTTCTCAGTCCGAGAATATCTCACATCTGGTCTTGCCAACGACATAGCGAACTTCAATGAACTCGATACACATCGGTTCGCGCTTGAATGTTGCTTGAATTATATGGACTCTTCTTCCATGGGCTCTGGAGATGAAAACCATGCATTTAATCACTATGCTGTATACAACTGGCAAATCCACGCATGGAAGTATCAAAATCATCACCACAATATAGAAATTGCAGAGTACATTATATTGTTTTTGGGATCTTGGAGTTGGAGGGAAAAATGGCTTATCATAAGGCGGGAATATGGTAAATTCATACGCTTCGAAAATAAAGATGACCTTGGCACTGCATTATTTTATGCATGTCACTTCAAACTAGTCGACGTATGCAAGATTCTAATCGATCGATACAATGTGGCTGCGATTGAGCCACTATTATTGGGAAACTACGATCCTCTTGATGTTGCTTGTCATCTGGGAGAATTGGAAAATGTAGCCCTCTACATCCTTAACCATAAAATCTGGCCGAGTAAAAAAGAGACAGATGTCCTCATTCATCGCGCTTTAAATCTCACAGCATTGAAAGGGGACGATCATTTGTTCCATCTTCTCACAGAATTGGTTATTGAATGCCGGCGTACCTGGGAAACGAAAGCTATAATATTGAAAATTATCGATTATTTGCCCAAGAGAGCTGATGGCTATCCATGGTGGAAGCATTTTTCAAATGCATTGCTGGCATCCGACAATGAAATATCGACGATATATATCAGAGATAAAGTCGGGGTGAAGCCAGATTGGCCTTCTTCGGAGCTCTCTAAACCCGTCAAGAATATTTTGTATGTTATATACGAGTGGCGTATTTAAAGGCATTATGGACAAAATGTTCTCAGATCACCTGACACACAGTCGTCGAAAAGAAAATTGCCGTTTCTTCTCAGATTATTTTTCATCAATAAGATGTGACCAGAAGGTCAAGCTACGAATGTTAGTTCACAGCGCAGGTTACGCGGACTTGGAAGAAGTGAATTTCTTTCAGTATAATATATGGGGGGCGATACTTGACAAGAATGAAGCATTTTTAGAATCATTGTTGGAGATTGGAATGGACCACAATACCCTCCTTAAACGCGTCAAAAAAGATCATTCTCTTCAGTTCGCGGTGTATAGAAGGTGGAAGGCCGGTGTATCTATCTTGATACATTAGAAAGCAAATGTGAACATCTTCTGTTGCAGGGACGTTGATAATTTGGAAAGTTGGGTCCATTGCAGCCCCTTGGAGATTTTGATGTCGGGCATGAAGGATCGGTATTTTCCACCAGAACACGACAGTATTGAGAACGATCGCTCAATAGAAGAACTTCTTCTTTCACATGGAGCTATCAGAGACCAATTCAGGCCTGGATCTGTGCCAGTGGTCGTGAGTGATGAAAGTGTAAGATCTGAAATGGAGGTAGACGGCCACGAGACGGAAGCCGCTAACGTGATGGTCGACGCCGATGAATGGGAAGAAGAAAAGACAGATGATTCGGATCTGGAAATGAATTAGAGTGTGCTGAGCACTCACTAAGAGTTTGAAAGATGATATTATCAAAGATCTTCGGGAAAATTGTCGGGCTTTCGTCGACTCCGTTCAACTCACTACAAATTATCGCCTAGGCTAACACAATTCAAGGCAACCGCGAGAAACTCAAGATAACCATCGTATTGTGGGCAAGCGCATCTAGACAGTCAAATCCAAGATGTAACTAGCCTCTCTGCATCTGAAAACTTGAATTAGTTCGGGCTGCTTGGATCATCTACAATCCACGGATAGATCTCAACCAGCCTGCTATACATTTTTTCCCCTCAAAACTGCAAAATATGTCTACTCAAATTCGTTACCACTCATGGAACTTTGACGTTTGCCGGCTCAAGGATTCTCATCCAATAGGTTTACCCGGTATACCAGCTACACCAACAGCAAAGAGCATCCTCCAGTCCCACTTCTTCATCGATCTCTATGAAAAATCTGGTCATATATTCGAGGGAGTTAACCTGCCGAATGGGGTTAGCTGTGTGTCGGAATTGGCGAGGGGGGAGTGTGTGGGGGGTAGATTGCTATACTTGATGTCTCACTTTCAAATAAACGCAACTGGGCTCATTTTACAAATTTGTATTTCATAATTGGAGTTGGCAAATGATTGAATTGAATAGATAATATATACAAAATTGGTTTTCGTATGATTCATAGAAAGTAACATCAAGCTAGTTGCTCGGATCCCGCAGAAATTATGACAATGGCTTGACAGCTAATGTAGCCACGAAAAAAGAGCGGACTTTAATAGACCGGTTGAGTTTCAGAAAATTCAGCAAGAGAGTAGAACAATAATGCAGCGGAAGTATATCGCACAACACCTGGCACCATCAGTCCAGATTTACCAAAAGTTTGGCAATTTGAATATTCGACTGAATACAGCCAAAGAGGGAGCTGATGCCCGACAATTCTTCAATTAAGGAAGCGCACATCCACTGAAATGGACATCATTGTTCGCCACAATCTCGATTTCATTCATAATTGTTGATCCATCATCACGAGCCCCTCTCACATAAATATGCTTAGTGAACAAAACTGTAACAGTCTTTGGTGGCACGTCAAATTTCTGCGTGACCTCATTTTCCGTAAAGTCGTTGAAGGAGCTGGATGTACTGGAGGTGAACTGATAATTGAGTGTGACGCTCCATTCTGCAAGTTTGAAGCCGCCAGAGGCCGAAACCTCGACACCAACACTGTGTGTCATTTCCTGAGTTTGAGTTGTGCTCACGCCGTATTTGATACGCTGCTCTCGGCTGTAGGTGCTGTTGCTCTTGTTCTCCCAAACTCCATCGACGATCCATGCCACGAGTCGGCTCACTGAAACGAATGGGTTGCGGATCCCACTGAGACCACGTGAATCCTCGGGATTAAAGTAGCTGGTGAATGGCAGACTGACGCTGGCCTGTTCAAGAAGATTATATTTGTCCCCAGTATTTGGGATCGTGGTTGGCGTTACGTCTGGCACACTGGCTGTGAATGCCTTGTAGTCATTCTTGAGTGTTAACTGTGGCACGGCAGCGAGGCCTAGATTGGGTCGAGAGTAGCTCATGATTGCACGAAAGGTATCGGCGAATATAGGGATACTATAAATGGTTGCAGAGTTAGCTATCGCACGAGATTGAGGATTGTAAAAAATAGAGCCGTATTGTACTAACTTCTCAGCTCCGTTGATGCCGATACTTTCTGGAATAATACTCCAGATAGAAACATCAGTAGGTCGACCAGAGCCCTTGTCATCCCACAAGTCGCTTCCATTGTATGCGCCAAGCCTGGTAAGATCGCCTCGTAGACACCAGATCATATTGGTGCTAGGCTTGTTGAGACTGTTGACAGCAACATCACCCATTGCAACGTAGCCTGGTGGGGCGATTCTATGAGGATAAAGAATTAGCATGTTTTCAGAGCAAATGAAATTACACCTGAAAATACGGTATTTTTTATTTCTCCGAATAGCACCGAACAATCTCAAGAGATACTACTTACGGACGCCAGACAGAAATGGTATGGATTCCAAAGATGCGTGCCAATGGCTCTGACCAGATTGGACCCTCGTAGTCGACTGGCCTTGCAACTGCCGGGAGAAGTCCCGTCGCATTCGGGTTGTTTCCAACCAAAAGCACGGCTCGCCAGTTCGTATCCGAATAGTTGCGTTTGCCAACGCAGACAGAGCCCAAGGGGTACATGTTTCCTTGTGGCTTTGGATTCCAGAAGCAGCAGCTTCTGTTGGAACCATATTTGTTGTTGTCCCAGGCCCACTGGAGCTCACTTGTCAAGGTGACTCTAAGATCTCCATAGTCGCGGGTTTGATTTGCCATTTTTGTATGGGTAAGAGATGAAAGTGATGAGGTATTTGTTGAGTACTAATCTGCTCCCTTGATTTGGATTGAAAGATTGATGATAGAGAGAATGTATCGATAAACTTAGGGGTGGATATATGGTCATATTTATAGCTGTCAATTGTAGAGAACTGCTCAATTTGACTACAGTGTATCAATCAAAAGGGGTACGTACAAGCTGTGAAACTTTTTTAAAGTAATATAGATTGTTCATCCCTTAAATGCAAAATATTGGTATTGATCTCAATCCAACCAATTTTACCGCCCTGCTATCTTTCTCTGGCCAAAGTTGCCATTAATTTATCCCGAGGAGCATATGATGCCATTCTTCAACCAATGCCTACTTGTCAAAGCCAAAAAGAATTCATTTTACTTGCCAGGTTACCCAGAATTTCACGATGCAGTAATAGAATCCCTAATACAACTTCTCGCATTATGTCGAGTGTGTTTATGTATTCTGGTAATCGTATGATATAATCAATGGCGACAATAGCAATAATATGAGACCATTGCACATCCGGCGAGATACCTGTTGGACCTGGGAAAAACGAGAGTTCTAGGGTATTTATCATGTAATATATATGCGAACGATTCCAAATTAACTTCATCCATGGTGACACAGCGTGGGGAACTTGTAATTTGGCACTCGTCCCCCCACTTCCACATCACCCGGAACCATACACTACACGTGAAAATCAAAAGTGCAATATCTAATGGATTTCGCGGGTATGAAGCGATTGATCCTAGCCGAGAAAATCCCCTGGTTTCGCGGGTATGAAGCGATTGATCCTAGCCGAGAAAATCCCCTGATTTCGATGGAAGGAGGTGAATTACCTGATAACTTCCCCGACCTCACAGCACATCACCCAGCTTAAAGAACTCAATCATAACTAGTTGAGAGCGAGCTGTCGTACGCATATGTTTTAGAGCCTTTTTGATTAAAGATATGTTTTAAAGCATTTGGGGGAGGGGGCTCATATGTTGCCCCTCCTTCTCTCAAACCATCCTTCCCCTAGCGTTCCGGAGAACTTCTTTCGATTTATGGAACAAAATGTTTTTCCGATTCGATTTAAAGGTCACCTAACTAACCAAAACTGATTGTCTAGTGAAATCACATACCCATATACAAATCGATGTTGTGAAGAAGGACAATTTTCATCGCCAAGGCTCTAAAACATTAGCGAAAGTCCTGGAGCTGATATGATTAATGAACCAATATGTATTCAACTCTCATGATATTTGTTTCGAGTTATTATTATAACTATCACGCATAGAGGATTAAGAAATTCTCAACATCCCTCCGTTCCACTTTATCAAGTCCGCTTTAGTTTCCATACTTCACTTCTCTAATTATCCTCTCTACTCTCCTAAAAATCCCTTCGTCATTACCCACAGTTTTTCTCTTCAGCCCAATCATTCCTTCAAGTTCTTCACTTTTACTCTAATACCAACTCCCAGTCACCTTTCCTTTACCCTTCCAACACTCATGTGAGTTTAGGAGATTCACAATACTAAAAAGACTTCATCCCCATCTCAAGAATCCAAAACTAAACCTCTATTTCACCATTGACTACCTATGTAAATACAATAGATTAAATTTCGCCCTAGAAAACAACCAAGATTGATACATAATCAATTTCATAACCTAAATCCAAACAATTTTGTATATCTATCTCATAAATGTGCACGGTGATCTATTCTATCCCATTTGTTGCTAGAGTAAAAAGAATATACACTTGAGATATTTACATAATAAAAGATAGATAGTACCAACCAACTGTTCTTATCGCAGCAGTACATTATTTTGTGTTTTTAAGTCTCGATAAGGAGGAATTTGTTTATTTTTGTTGTATTATTATGTATAGTATGTACATTAATCGTGTGGAGATTATATGCTATAGGTATCCGTAGCATATACCCTACACAGTGAATGTGTGTGTTCTTACAACAATTTTAGCTTGGAGGGTGGAAGATAGGGGATCCTATGTAAGCGAATATGATCAAAATTAATACCGGTAAATACAATATGCACACCATTAATTTGCTGTTTTTCTTTAAATACTGTATTACAGGTGTATGTATTACAGCTGTGGAAGGAAGTCGTGGAAATAGAGATCAGGTATTGTGTTTATGTATAAAATCAAGAGAGCTAAATAAATGAAAGAAGTCCTCTTAAATCGCATGGTAGAAAGAAATATATACGCCCAACTAATGACATCAAATGTCATCAATACTAGAAGATTCTTTCCTAAAAGGCCATCGGTGTCCTCATCCTTATATAATTGTAGCTAGCTACTTAAAGAAAAGCATGTAGAGGTAGGTAATCATACTAATTCTTCCAGGAAAATACAGCCTGGAATTTAAACCTTTCTGACCATATGCCTGATATCCAACCATTCATCCATCCATCCAATCCATTCCTCCCATACCTCCCATACCTCTCATCCAATCCATCCCATCCATCCCATCCGTTATCCTCCCAAAGAAATTCAGAATCCAGAATTCAGAATCCGGATTAGGTAGATAGGTAGATCAATAAATCAATCAATCTCACAATACCTAGGTAAATAAATATCTCACCTCCAATCCCAATCCCAATCTCAATCCCAGTTACCTCCCTCTTCCCCCAATTTTTCCAATCTTCCTCCCTCTTCCTCTCAACCCCACCCACCCACCTTACTAAATCTCGGGTTAGGGTATTTGATTTCCTCGCGTGATATTCTTTACTATTCTGTTTTTTATCTTTTATTTCTAAATCTTCATTGTATTGTATTGAATTGCATTTAATTTAATTTCTTTCTTTCTTTACCCGCTTATCTCATCTCATCCCCCATCCCCTCTCTACCTCTCTACCTCTCTACCTCTCTACCTCTCTACCTCTCTACCTCTCTACCTCTCTACCTCTCTACCTCTCTACCTCTCTACCTCTCTAACTCTCTACCTCTCTACCTCTCTACCTCTCTACCTCTCTACCTCTCTACCTTCTACCATCTATCCTCTATCCTCTACCCCCCATCCCATCACTCAAAATCCCCCATTATACATCCCCCATTATACATCCCCCATTATACATCCCCCATTATACATCCCCCATTATACATCCCCCATTATACATCCCCCATTATACATCCCCCATTATACATCCCCCATTACCCATCCTTCCTTCCTCCTTTCTCCATCCTTTTTCTTTTTCTTTATCCCCAATCAAAAATTCCACTTTATACAAAATCCACCTTATACAATATCCAAAAAGTAAAAAAAAGTAAAAAAAGTATATTATACTATCCCATCCCCACCCCCATCTCCCCCTCCATCCAACTCCCTCCCTCCCCTCAACTCCCCTATCCCCTCTCCATTCCCCTCTCACCTCCCCCATCCATCCCGCCCTTCCACATTTCCCCATTTCCCCCTCCCTCGCTCCTCTCCCCCCTATCTCCTTCTCCCCAACCATTTCCCCATATCCATATCCATTCCCCCAACCAAACCCCCTCCAAACCCCCTCCCCTCCACCCTTAAAAAAAAGTCAAAAAAACCATTAAAAACATCATGAAAAGAATTTCCTATTCCACATATATATATACTACAAGATTCCTTCATTCTTTTCTTCCTTCCTTCATTCATACACACACATACACACAGATCCATCCTATCCCATCCCATCCCAATAGATATTAAGTAAAATAGTTTCATCTCACCACCCACCCACTCACCACCCAATTTCCTTTTCCGAAAATATCAAAAATCATATCATATCATAACATCATAACAAGAGAATTTCGCTCCCATCATTCATTCATTCATTCATTTATAACTGATCTCATCTTCTAACCTCCACTCGTTCACGTTCACGTTCACGTTCACGTTCACCCGATCCAAGTCCCGATCCAAGTCCCAGTCCCAGTCCCCCACTCATCAAAGCCTCATCTCCAAAGATGGCTCGCTTAGTCGATCCAGGCGGAGCCGGTTCCAACATTCGGGGCCGATCATCGTCATACGATTCCGAAGTATCCGAATCGCTATGATGATGACGACTTCGAACATGTTCACCGCGATCACGATCACGATCACGATTCCGTCTTCGAGCGTCACGTCTTGCACGACGATGCGAACGATCTTCTTCTTCTTCTCTAGCCGCTACAAATCATCATTAGTGAACGAATCAAAAAATATATCACAGAAAAACATACCTCGAATTTGTTGAGTGGCAGTAGCGTACGCTTGGATTTCCTCACGACTTAACACTCGAAGAACAATGACGAAATCATCTCGAGCTTCGTATCGTTCCTTTCCAACCTCCAATGCTGCTGGATTCACCAACTTTCTAGCAATCTTTGTCCAACGTGCATCTGGAGGGACACCATCTTTCTTGGAATCTTTCAATGGAGCCACACCCTCACGAATGGGAGCAGGATCTTCTGGGAATTTTTCACGTGGTTGACGTAAAATACCTTTGATGACAGGTTTCTC
This sequence comes from Ciborinia camelliae, assembly GCA_025890175.1. Classification (NCBI taxonomy): domain Eukaryota; kingdom Fungi; phylum Ascomycota; class Leotiomycetes; order Helotiales; family Sclerotiniaceae; genus Ciborinia; species Ciborinia camelliae. The sequence goes on from JANPYM010000013.1 coordinate 778,557, forward strand.
AGGTTTCTCTTCAACCTTTTCTCTGGGTGGTGATACGACTCGTAATTGTTTATTTTCGGTTGTTGTAGGTGCTAATGGTTCGCGTCGACCGCGGTTAAGCTCGGCTCTCAATTCCGCTACTTCACTCATATCTTTGGTGATAGACTTTCTACCAATTGGTTTGCTGGATGGTGCCAATGTAGATTCTTGGACAGATGGTTTAGGAATTTGTGCTAGTACAGGTTCTTTATCAGCAGGTGTATCTTGACCGGCAAGTGCAGCCTTCAATGCTTTAAGATCCATAGTATCCCTGGGATTAAATGGTGCAGCTGCAGCTCCAGATATACGTCTTGGTCTTCGATGATGGTTGGTTGTTTCATCAGAAGTATCCGAATTAATATCATGAGTAGCACCAGTTGTTGCTGCGTCACTACGTGGTCGATCATCTTGAGTGTTTAGTTTTTCCTTAGGATTGCGACCACTTAAGTCAACAAAATCATTGTCTGGAGAACGTCTTTCTTTTCCATCTCTAGCAACATCACGCGGAGTGGTTGAAATTTCTTCTCGGCTTCTTTCTTTTCGAGGTTGAAGTACTTCATCTTCGTGAGGGCGAGGAGGTAGAGGTGGTGTAACTTCACCTCTATCTCTGTGATGTCTTTCTTTGGATTCTTTACCAACCGATTCATTGGATTCTCTCTCGCTATGAGGACGTCTCTCTCTTCTCTCCTTACGATCTGGCCTATCAGATTCAGACGAATCTCGGGAGTCATTACGACGACGTTCGTTTGATATATCCACCATCTCCTTATCACCACGATCACGACGCCTGCGTGAATCATCGCCGTAATCCTTACGTCTTCTTTCATCGTCCCTATCATCCCTATCATCGGGTTTCATAGTATTTGCCATAGCCCCGAGACTAAGAGCGGCAGAAGCAATGCTAAGCCCTGTTGCGATCTTCTCATGAGTGCTAGATTTCTTCTCGCGGCGATCATCCTCACGTTCATTCCTTGGAGATCTATCGCGTCTATCGGATCTTTCCACCCTTTCAATCCTCTCAGCTCTTTCTGTTCTCTCGGCTCTGTCTTGTCTCTCGACTCTCTCGTTTCTCTCGGTTCTTTCTGGTCTTTCTGCCCTACTAACTGATCTCTCTTGTCTTTCAGTTCTCTCAGGACGCAAACCAAAACCACGCTGTTCAACTGAATCATCATACCTCTCATGTCTATGATGTGGTCTTCGCTCTCGCATTTCTTCATCTCGTGAGTTATAATGTTCATCTCTGGGAGAATGTCTACTATCTCTCTCTTGATACATAGAAACAGGGCGTCTAGTTGAAGTTCGTCGTTGGGGTCCATCACTCTCATATCCTAGAGGTAGGTCCATACGTGCTGGGCGTTGAACTGGTTCCATAGGGGTAACATGAGGAACAGGCATTCGAACAGGAGCTGGTTGAGAATCCCACGTCGGGATTCTATCAAAACCACGAGTAGATGGTGGTGGACCACGCTCTCTAGTGTCATAAGATCTTGGAGATTGAACATTTTCACCAAATCCAGCGGAACCTGAAGTGCTAGTAGGTCTGGATGATCTGGTATCAAAACTATCCCTGCGGGAATGCCTTGGGACACTGTTGTTTAAATCGTATTGAACCAAATCTTTGGGATTCGTATATCCATATCCATCATCACCATAATCATCCGCTACTGTATCAGGATGTCTTACCAAGTTGGCCGTATATACTGGTAGACGAGGTTTGATGGTAGTTGTGGTTGTGGTGGCGTAGGATGGAGTAGAAATTGGGGTAGCGTAGGATGAAGTTATTGGAGTAGGAATGTAAGTTGAAGTAGTTGGGGTTGGTATGTAAGTTGAGGTAGCTGGGGTAGTAGCATAAGATGGAACATCTCTGCTATTTGGGATACCAATTCGAAGATGACTAGGTTCTCTATGCCCATGAGATTCCCTGGATAATTTGTTCACATCTGCATTATCCACCGAAGCAACATATCTGCTATGGTGGTGATGAGAACTTCTATCATTTCGGGACGAAGCTGGGATTGTATAATACTCCTCCTGACTACTTCGATATGGATTCTTGATAGATGGACTAGGAGGTCTCACAACTGAAGTATGAACAACTGTTGGATGTTTTGGAATAGATGTGAATATTGTGTGAGTATTGGGCCGAGAATCGGCTGTATTACTGCGAGTACGACTAGCAGAACGATGATCAGGTTTGACTTTGTATGTTGTCGTCGTAATAGGAACATTGGAAGAATTGAAGCTTGTAGCGCTGCTTCTAGGATTTTCGTGTCGAGACAAAGGTACGACATGATGGTGAGTGTGAGATGAGGAATGATTATTGTATGACAAGTCAACTGGGAGACTTGCTCTCGCAGGATTGTAATTTGGTGGTGACCTTGGTCGGGTATGTCTGCTATATCGTTCACTCATGTTGATTATTTTGGTATTGAACAAAGTATTATGGTATGTAGGTGATTGTATTGTTTAAAAGTCGACGTAGACGTAGTGAGCGATAAGACGGAAAGTGGGAGGAATGATGACTCGACGCCGCACAAAATTGGATTTGACTCAATGATATTGTCAGCTTTTTGGTGAATTTTTGGTCTAGCGAAAACAAGTGTAACAGTTAGCAATCAAGATGTTATGAACGCCGCCGCCAGCCCAATTCCTCACCATCTCACAATCTCACGATGTGAGAGTTATACAAAGAGCGGGAGTCATGGTAACAAACATTAAAATCCCAAATAAAATCTCCGAGCTCGAGGGTGCAGATATTGGGACTGTAAGGCTACCAATTATCGAGGCGGATACCTGCAGAATGGATCTCTGACTGCAGAAGAATGGAATTATGTTCTGCAGATGATTGTTTGCGATCTTGAGTGGTATAGTGAGGTAATAGGCAAGTAGATATGGGGTAATCGGTTGTAGGATTGAGTCGAGTGGTGAGAATGTGGCGCTTCTGTTGCCTGGTGGGTGTTGAATATTTTTGAAAGATCAACCCCGCTGGCTGAGATTATAATTTGTGCGATTGGTTTCGAGGATTGGTCGAGGTCATACACACCAAATTAATTTTGTGCGTAAAGGAAGAAAAGAAAGACGACGTCGTAACGATGAGGAGGCGTTTTTTTGAATAAAAAGTTAAGGTATATAAGTCAAATATACCAGTACCTAGGGAGGGGAAAGTAAAGTCGAAAAGGATTAAAAAAAAAAGAGAATTATCAAGACTGTGACTTGATTCCAAGGTTCGTTTGTCGTTTGCCTTCGTTTTTTCTTATTGCTTCGTCGTTCGCCGTCCTTATTCACTTATAAGATAATTGAGTATGGTTTGAACGGAGTTTGGTATATGTCAAGAAGAGAAATGAAAAGGGTATGCGACAAGTGTTTTAGCGTTCACCATGAGTTAACCATGTGGATTATCTCTTCTATGATAATATTGGCGGGGGATGAGTAGTACAATAATGAGGTCGTGTATAGACTCTGGAGGATATGGATCTTTGAATGCAGGAAAATGGATGGGGATGGGGATGGTGCGCACAGATGCATGCATCAATTGATAGACTACAGAGATTGAGATTCGTTAAACCCTTGACCATGACGTTTTTTTAATAGAAAGTAGGGAGATATCGAAAATGGATCCATGTTCAATTTTATATCATTGTGATTATTGAGTGATTGAGTGATTGAGTGGTAAGTAAGGGAAGGGAAGGGAAGGGAAGGGATGTGGTGTATGGTATATGGTATCTGGCAGCATGGTATGTATGGTCGTGGTCGTGCGATGAATACAAAGATTGAATGTGGTAGACTGGTACCGGTAGTTAATTCACTATCATGATCATTATCATTATCAAAAGAGTCATTTGCTTATTCAAGATCTATTTCCTTTTCTGGCTGACCCCTTCACATCTAGATAGATAGGTAGGTAGAACAATACTACCACTCGATATATGTCCCCCAACCAAAGGTCTACTATCTCACAAGCTCTCTGTTTATCACTCTACTCTAACAAAAGAAATACTATACCTCATCCTCCTCCTTCTCCTCCTCCTCAGTCCTAACATACAATCACATTTAGAAGTCCTCCCACCTTAAAAATTAGATATCATCTACCGTATTGTTTTTCCCACCCCCTTTTCATTAATACCTACCTAAGTATCCATCCAGCTCCCAAGTTCCTACCCTCCAACCTCCAAGCCCTAGATAATCTACCGGAGGGGGATGATCAGGCACAAGTCCCAAGATAAAGGTATCTTTCTATCCATGCCTTACCACTCCCGATTCCAAACCATCCATCCATCTACCCTGCCGCAATTAATGATCGATACCTAGATAATAATCAATCGACCTTCCAGCCTCCAGGAGTTCCAAGGTTCATTCCTTCATACCTACCCTGACAGGGCTCAGTTCGTTCCTTGGGCTGCAGAAGCTTCCCCACTATCTGATGCCTTACGTTCTACCAGACTTCTTACGGAACTACTAGTGTAGGTAGTCGGGTGTAGTACCTACCTAGTGAATAATCCTCCGAAAATCAAATCGAATAATACTGTAATGATAAATTACGAATTTACAATGTTGGAATTTGGAAATCTTTGGCCCCGCTACCTTACCTTCCTTACCTAGGTAGTATCTACTATTTGCTCACCGAGTATACACTACAGGCAGGAACTGTTTCTTACATCAATACCTAATTAGAACTTCCTGAGACTTGACGACGTTGACATTGACGTTGGTGGTTGTCATATCATAAAACTTTTTCCGATGGATGGCGTGGGGAAGGAACTAGGAAGCTTCCGTTTCCGTTTCCGTTTCCGTTTTTTTTTTTTGACAAGTGACAGCGACGGTGACATTGACACTGACACTAACTTAACACTCACAGGTTTTCGCCAACACCCGTCCGAAAGTATGGTTCAGTTCACGCGTGGTTTTGCGCATTTCAAACATATCCATTGGATCAGATTTCGTTCACTAAAAGAACCTTGGAACTGCTTAGGTACATTGATGACATGATTATATAATTATTACATCATTATTCGATAAAATTCTTTTTCGAATGTAATAATGGATGGATGCATGTAATTTATTATATCAACGTGGCTTATATTGATTATATAACCCCCCCATATCCTATATATATTATTGGAATCCATATATACGGGCTTCAAATCCATACCTTATCCAAGGGGATTCCTAGAAGTCTGGAACTTGGCTGGACCTTCATTAGGTACCGGTACACTGAACAATCCATCCATCCATTCCAAGGTCCTCAACGTTCCTCGTTCAACGATCCTCGTCCAACGTTCTTCACTCTATACAAAATTCAGCGTCCAATATCTCAGATATACGCCGAGTACTCAAGACTCAAAAAATGAGTCAAGCCTTAATACCTAACAATTTTAGTGGCGGATACTAAGAGTAGGCATTCGTCTATATCTATATGTTTCATTGATATGTTTCATATCGGAGAGGCTGAGACTGAGGCTAAGGCTGAGGCTGAAAGAGCCTCGTCCAAATTAATCAGCTTTTTCCTTTCCTTTCCTTACCTAGGGCCTACTAGGTACGAACCTCTCTCTCCCATCGAAAAACTTCCACATTCCACATTCCACAGTGGATCCCGGGTACAGCCCGATATTGTATTGTCTGAGAACGAACTACCTACCTAATCATTTCCATTTGCTTACCTTACCTTGCCTTACCTTTCCTTCCTTAGGTACTGACAATAAAGTAGCATCACATCACATTTCTTCAATCCATCCATCCATTCCGTTGTCGAAAGCTGCATTTCGTTGATTAGGTAGACTCCAGACTTCGGATCCCAGAGAGAGGTGCATGATCTAGAGCTGCATGATCTAGAGCTGCATGATCTAGAGCTGCATGATCTAGAGCTGCATGATCTACATTGGAATCTGCAGTCATGATATGAGTGAGGGCCTAGAGCTCTTTCTTATCTTAGATCATTGATATTGATGCCGTTATGATATGATATGGAATGAAATGAAATGAAACGAAACGAAATGGCAATCCGGGCCGGGTTGTTGAACTTGTTGTTTGGTTTGGTTTGTGAATTGCTTACCTGGGTGGGTAGATATCTATAGGTAAGTAGGTACTGTATAGGTACCTATTTTGCATTGCATTGCGTAGATGGCCGGGGGTATAAGCTTATCTTAATTAAGATTTCTAGTGCATGTATAGGTAAGTAAGGTAGGTACTAGGTAAGCTGGAAGCTGGAGAGAGAACTGGGAAAATCTCATTTCATTTCATTATATTGATTGATTATTGAGTTATAAATACATTAAAATTGTTGTAAGAACATGTGAATGTTATACATTCACTGTATAGGGAATATACTACAGATACAGGATTAACATGAAACATTAATTTCGTATTTTATAATATATAATTCCTATACGATTTATATAGATATTATATACAATAATATAATAAGTTATAATATTCGGTTTTAGTATATTTATTTAAAACAATTTTTTGCTTTTTATATATATCAATTATTTTTTAAATATAATTATAATAATATTTGTAATAACAAAATAAAAATTAATTATAATTTTCAAAAAAAAAATTTAAACAAAATTTAAAAATTTTGTTTTATTTATTTTTATTATTATAAAAATAATTAATATTATTAAAAATATGAAAGATAAATTTAATTTTAAAAAAATTAATGATTATAAAAATTAAAAAAATATATAATTTTACTTTTTTAATTTTAAACTTTAATATTAATAATATTTATTATTTTAATTTTTTTTTTTTTAAAAAAAAATATAATATTATAGATATATAAAATTATTTTTATAAATATAATATAATTATATATTTTTAATATATTATAAAAATTTGAAAATAATTTCATTTTGTAATTTTTAATCCGAAAATATAGATTTTATAATAATTCTTTAAACAATTTTTATATTTTTAATAACAAATTTTTTTAAATATTAAATTAATTAATAATAAAAAAGTTTATTAATAATTTTTTATTAAAATTTTTAAATTTTTAAATTAATAATAAATTAAAAAATTTATTATTAATTTTAATTTATTATTTTAAAAAATTATAAACATTTTTGATATAACAAAAAATTTATTATTTTTGTAATAACAAATTTTATTAATAATTATAATTTTTATTAAAGCAAAAATAATTATAAAAATTATTATAATAATTAAAATAATAATAATTAAAATAAATTATTTTGAAAAAAATAATAATAATAAAGGTTTTAATAATAATTGAGATTATAATAATGATATGAATAAGTTATAAAAAATTAGTATTGTTTTTGTTTAAAAATAAATTATTATTAAAAAAACTATTAAATATTTATAAAAATATAAAAAAGAATTTGTGATAAAAAAAAAAAAAAAAAATAAAGATAATAAAGAGGTTAAAATTAATATTATTAATAATTAATATAAAAATATTATTTATTTAAATTATATTATACATATAATTAATTTTAATATTAATTAAATATTTAATTTTAATTTTAATATTTTTTAATATTTTATTAATTAAATTAATAATTTTAAATATATTTAATATTAATTCTTTTTCAAAAATATAAAAATTGTTAATAATATTGTTGAAGATCATATCACTATACCATATTCACTATAGTATGACCGAGGTCTACCCCACCTCCTAAAGTAGCTTAGCTTCTTATTGTATAGTACCCACTACCTACTTTACAGTTCCTGTACATAGCTTTAGTCTACACACACAATACACATACTACATGTTCAATAAATATATATATTCAAAATATTGTTTTTGAAAAAGTCGAAATTGAAAATTTTGAATTTTTTAAAATATAATTAATATTTAATTTTGGAATAATTTAGTTTATATTAATTAATATTTTTTTTAATTTTAATTACAAAATCATTTTTAAAAAAGATTTTGTTTTTTATTAAAAATTTGATTAATTATATTTTATTATTAAATAAATCAAGAATTTATATATTATAAATTGTTGGAACAAATATCAGTGAATACGGCACACGACTAGGCACGTGACTAGGCACTAGGCACTAGGCACTAGCGCGTACCACGCCTATATAGTTCACCTCTTCCCATACCCTCTTAACTAAAACATTATTAATACTATAAAGATTTATATTTATATTATTAATCATCTTATTTTCGTATATACGTATATTTATATCCCTTAATATAAATCGATATTAATTAATTATTATTTCTTTTTTGAATATAAATTTATTTTAATTTTAAATTTTACAAATTAATTACATTTATTAAAAAAAGTTTAACTTAGTTATTATAAAACATTATTAATATTTATATATAAATAATTTAATAAAATATTAATAAATGTTTTTTATAAAATTAAAGAAAATTCAAAAAGTTTAGATTCTAATTATTTTGATATAAAAAATATTGTTAGTATTAAGTATACTATTATAATTTAAATATATTATATTTTTTAATTTAATGTTATTTATTAAAAATTAATTTATTTTTTATATATTTATTATATATATATAATTCGAAATTAAGTATTTTAATCTACAAATTTTATTTATTTTTTATTTTTTTATTTTCAATTAAACTTCAAAAATCTACAAATTTTATTTATTTCTCTATTTTTTATTTTTTATTAAATTTTAAAAATCTATAAATTCTATTATTTCATTTTTTGATTTTTTATCTTCAAATCGAACTTCAAAATATAAATCTTTTAATTAAGCCCTTTTACTATTTTGTCAATTTCGAAATATTTAATATATTTCCCCTTTTTTAAATTTAATATTTTCCTTTATTTTATTTTTAAATTTAATATTTTTTATTTTATTTTATTTTTTCAAATTTAATCTTATTTTATTTTCAAATTCCATTTTTTTATTATTTTCAAATTTAATTTTTTATTTTTTCAAATTCAATTTTTTTATTATTTTTAAATTCGATTTTTTATTTTTTCAAATTCAATTTTTTATTATTTTTTCAAATTTAATTTTTATTATTTTTTCAAATTCAACCTTTATTATTTTTTTAAATTCGATTTATCTTTTATTATATTTATTTAAAAATATAATATATCAATAATTTTTTTATATTATTTATATTATTTTTATATTTATATATATTTTATATAATTTTATATTTCGATTTTATAATTCAATTTTATATTTTAAATTTTAAAATTTTATTTTGATTTTAAAATCTTTTTTAATCTTAAAATTTTATTTTAATTTTAAGTTTAAATTTATTTAATAAAGTATAATATAATTAAAAGTCAATTTCTTTTTTTTTTTATTTTAATATAATAATAAAAGGATTAATAAGCTAATTATTATATAAAATATTTATTTTAATATTATATAGTATAATACAATAATACAATTTAAATTATTATATAATAAAATTAGTAATTAATTATATATATAATTATATAATATTAATATAATAAAAAAATAAAATAAAAAATAAAACTAAAAATAAAATATATAAATATATAGGTATATAAATATTTGGATATAAAATATATAGATAAAATTATATATATTTAAAAATTCTTTTTTTTTAAAAATTATTAATATTAAAATATATATTAATAAATATAATATATAATTAAATATATAATTAGATATTAGGTATTAAATATTAGCATGTACTATATCTATATAGTTTATTTTTTCCTACATTCTTTTAACTAAAACATTATTAATACTATAGAGATTTATATTTATATTATTAATTACCTTATTTTTATATATACATATATTTATATCTTTTGATATAAACTAATACTAATTAATTATTATTTATTTTTTAAATATAAATTTATTTTAATTTTAAATTTTATAAATTAATTAAATTTATTAAAAAAGATTTAATTTAATTATTATAAAATATTATTAATATTTATATATAAATAATTTAATTAAATATTAACAAATATTTTTTATAAAATTAAAAAAAATTTAAAAAGTTTAGATTTTAATTATTTTAATATAAAAAATATTATTAATATTAAATATATTATTATAATTTAAATATATTATACCTTTTAATATAATATTATTTATTAAAAATTAATTTATTTTTTATATATTTATTATATATATATAATTTAAAATTAAATATTTTAATCTATAAATTTTATTTATTTTTTAATTTTTTATTTCCAATCGAATTTCAAAAACCTACAAATTTTATTTATCTTTTGATTTCTAATCTCTAATCAAATTTTAAAAATCTATAAATTCTATTATTTTATTTTTTAATTTTTTATTTTCAAATCGAATTTCAAAATATAAATCTTTTAATTAAACCTTTTTATTATTTTATTAATTTTGAAATATTTAATATACTTTTTTTTTCAAATTCAATATTTTCCTTTATTTTATTTTCAAATTCAATACCCCCCTTTTCTATCTTATTCTTCAAATTTAATTCTATTTTATCTTCAAATTTAATTTTTTTATTATTTTTACATTTAATTTTTAATTTTTTCAAATTTAATTTTTTTATTATTTTCAAATTTAATTTTTAATCTTTTTAAATTTAATTTTTATTATTTTTTTAAATTTAATTTATCTTTTATTATATTTATTTAAAAATATAATATATTAATAATTCTTTTATATTATTTACATTATTCCTATATTTATACATACCTTATATAATTTTATATTTCGATTTTATAATTCAATTTTACATTTCAAATCTCAAAATTCTATTTTAACTTTAAAACCTTTTTTAACCTTAAAACTTTATTTCGATTTCAAATTCAAATTTGTTTAATAAAATATTGTCATACGCATCACATAGGATCATGAAAGTAAAATCGTAGATATACAATCTGATAAAAGAACTATATTGAAAAAGAAAGGATCCTCTTGGAAAGAACACTATCTAATATAGACGTTGATCATGTGACCATGGTGATTACATGATCAATCACGTGACTGTGATCTACTAGGCAGGGGCCTTGGCGTGACAAATATAATATAATTAAAAATCAATTTTTTTTTTTTTTTTTTTTAATATAATAATAAAAAAATTAATAAATTAATTATTATATAAAATATTTATTTTAATCTCTAATATACATATTTTAAAACACCTCATTAATTATACGAAACCGATATTGATTAAGTAATTCAAAAATATGTAAAGTCTATATAGAAACATTATTATTAAAATAAAAATGAAAAGTTTGTAAAAAAAAAAAAAAAAAAAAAAAAATCAATATATAAATTTAAATGTAAATATAATATAATATTTTATTAATTATAAATTTTTTAATTATTTAATTTTTGTATTTATATAATATACAATTATTAAATAATTGGTTTTTGATAATTTTTAAAATATTTTTTTTATATTCAATAATATTAAAAGTCAAAAAGTTTTCAAATTTTAGTATAAATTTAATATTAATTGGTTAAATAATATTTTGTAAATTTGATTTTATTTTATTATTATTTTTTTATTTTTTTTATTTTTTTTTATTTTTAAATTAAAGGATTTATATTTTTAATTTTATATTATAATTTTAAGTTGAAGAATTTATAATATATAATATATAAACGAATATATTTTTTGTGTTTTGATATAATAAATATAGATAAAAAAAATGTAAGTTTATTGTTTTTATAATATATTTATATTTATTTTATAATTATTTTTATATATTTTTATTGTTTTTTTATATATTTTAATTAGTTTTTTATTTTTATTATATATATTGTGTTGAGAGTAGCCAGGGCTGTATAAGCCATACGGACTGTAAAGTGGTCTATAGGCCTAATACGGTCTAACATCCTATTTTAAGTTTAAATAGTATATAAGGTTTAATCTTAGTTTTATAATAATTTTAAATAATATTATATAATTTGTATTTTTATGTAATTTATTTTTTCAATAGATTATAAACCTGGATATGTTAAGCTGACAAATAAATTCCTAATTACTTTTAATTTACTTATTTTATCCTATATATTTTTTATATTTTTTTATAAAACAAAAAAAAACTTAAAACGTTTAATAAAAAAATATTAAATATAATAAAAGAAAATTAATATTTAAAATATTGTAAAAAATTAATGTTTACAAAAAGAAAATAATAAATCGAAAAGATTAATTTTTATAATTAGATTTTTTTTAGATTTATTTATAGATTTTGTAATGATAATGTTGTATTTAAAGGAATTATAGGAAATTGCAAAGTTTTTTGTTAACAAAACTGAAAACGATATTAAAAATAAATAAAACAAAAAAAAACCCAATTTACTTTTAAATCAATTTCAAAAAAAAAATATTTTTTATAATATTATATTAGAGTTAGAAGATTTGATATCTTAATTATTTTTTTTTATATAAAAAGATTTATTATCAATATAATAAAATCTATTAGTATTTAATATAGCTTCAAATTCTGATTTAGAAGTTATTATAGTTTTTAATAATTTAATATTTTTATATAAATTTTATTTTAAAAAAATAAAGAATTATAATATATAATTCGAAAATATTATAAATATTGTTAAAATAAATAATATATTTGATTATTTATAAATTTCGAAATTTATCGATTTTTATAATAAAAAAGATAATCGAAAAAATATTGTTGTTGGGATAATTAATAAAATTCAATTATAAAATTATTAAATTATTAAAAATTTTAGGATGTCATATTGTATTAGAAATTTTGTTAATAATATTAAATTATTGTTTATTAAAGAATATATAAAAACCAAAAATATATTAAAGAAATTTAAAAATTAATATAAAAAACCCAATTATTATTTATATATAAATAAATAGGATTATTTTTTTTAAATAAATTTTAATAATTTTAATTTAATTAATAAGTTTATTATAAAATATAAATTTTATATAATAAAATTAACAAATCTAAATATTAAACTTTTTAATCTAAATTATTATATTCAATTTATAATCAAAACCTTCAAATATCTTTTTATTTAAATTAATAAAAATTTGTATTAAATTTATTATAATTGTCGCGATTTGGGGCACGTGACCTCCGGTCACGTGACTCCGCTAGCGGCCGCACCGCCCGCGCAGCGGGTGCATATAAGGATCGCGTACTTCGTACCCGATCCCAGTATGCTTTACAATACAACTTATTTACTATATACTATTGATCAATAGTTACTTATCACCGAGTAACCGAACCAACAATAATAATAAAAATAAACTTTTAAATCTTAAAAAACTTTTAATTGATTTTATTAATAAAATATAAAAAAATAATAATCTTAATAATAATAAAATAATTTTATTCAAAAATAAAATTTAAAAAACAAATTAAAATCAAAATAAAAAATTTAGATTTAAAAAAAAAAAAGGATTAAAATTTTTAGAATTATTAAAATTATTATAATTTAATATTAATAACAATAAATATAATTATTATAATATATTTTTTACATTCAAATTTTATATAAATATTTGTTTTAATAATCTAAAAAATATTATAACAAAAAAAACTTAAAAAAAAAAATACAAAAAAAATAAATATAATATAATAAATATAGAAAATCTAAAAATAAATTTGAAGCAAATAATAATTTAAACTTAAATTTTGACTTTAATATTGATTTAGATTTTGGTTTTGGTTTTAGTTTTAACTTTAATATTAAAATAAATTTCAAAATGAAAATAAATTCTTTCTTTTTATTATTATTTGATTTTTTTTTAAATTTTTAAATTTCAATTTTATATATAATATTATTAAACTTTTTAATTTTTTTAACTTTTTTTAATAATTAAAATATTTGAAATAATTATATATAGAAAATATAATTTTTTGATATAAATACTTTATTTTATTGTTTATAAAATAAAAATAATTTTAAAATCTATCAAAAGTTTTTAAATAAAAAAACAAATTTTTTAATATTAATATTAATAAATGGTTTTATTATTTTTAAAAAAATTAAAACAATTGTTTTTAAATATATTATATTAAATTGTTTAATTAATTTTATTTTTTTATTAAATAATTTTTATTTTATTAATTTATTTATTAAATTGGTTTTGGAATATAAAATGTAAATTAAAAAAATATATATTGAGTTTAATAAAAATAATAATAATTTAGATATAGTTTATAATAAGGATTAAAATTATTTTTTTTAAATTAATTAATATTTTTATATTTTAATATTAAAAATATTAATTATTTGAAAAGCTTTATTAGTTATTTTGTTTTATATTATAAATATTTAATTAATAAAAATATAGTATAAATATTTTGGATATTTTTTTTTAAAAAATATTAAAAATATTTAAAAAAATATTTAAAGTTTGTTTTTAAAAATTTTAGATAATTATTCGAAAAATAAAATCTGCAAATTTTATAAATTTAGAAAATTTTGTTGTATATAATAAAAAAATGTTAATTTTTATATTATAAAATTTTTTGAGAAAATAAATATTGATATTGTTAAGATTTATTTTATTAATATTAATAATTATAAATATATAATTTTGTTTATTAATAATAATATTTATAAATAAATTGTATTTATTTATAAAAAAAAAGGTAGAGTTAAGAAAGTTATTTATATTATAAATAAATAAATGTTTATATAATATGGTATAATGATTTTAATATAGAGATTTAATAGAGGTAATAAATATGGACGATATAAGTTTAATTGGATGATTAAGGATTTAGGGTTTTATTTTAAATTTATAATTTTTTATATTTTGAATTAAAATGGGGTATTTAAATATTTTATTTATATAGTTTTTAATAAGGTATAATTTATTTTTAATGAAATAATAATTTTATATATTTTTTAATCAAAGGTTTTTTGAAGCATAATTTATATTATAAATCGGATTATAATTCAATCTTTATTTAACAAAATTATTTTATACAAAGTTTATATAAATTATATTTATTTTAATATAAATAATTAATTAAATATTTTTTATTTATAAATGTTTAATAATATTGTTTATATTTATATTTTGAAAAAATGTTGTATTATAAATAAAAAATTTGTTTTTCGAATTGAGAAAAGTATTTTTATTAATTTTAAAAAAATTTATATTTATCAAATATTTATTTTTATTTGTATGATTAATAAGATTATTCGTTTTTTTAATATTTGTTTTAATAAATTAGATTTTTTGATTAATTTAATTAATAATAATAATAATTTAGGCAAATATTAAAATTAAAAAAAACTAAATAATAATTTAATATTTTTGAATAATTTTATTTATATTTAATTAAATAAATTAATTATTAATATTAAAAATTATTTAAATATTATAAATAATTATATATTATTTAATTATAAAAATTAATTTAATCAAATTAATATTAATAAAATATTAAAATTCAATCAAAAATATAATTAAAAATATCCCAAAAATTTAAAAAATAAAAAAATTATTAATAAAAAAATAAACAATATAATAATATAAATATTATAATAATATTATATTATTATTTATATAATTTGTATAATAATAATAATTAATATCAAAAATAATTTTAAAATATTTAATAAAATTATAAAATTATTTAATAAAACTAAATAAATAAAATTAATTAAAATTAAATATAAATGGATTTTTAACAACAAAACCTTTAAATTTGTTTAAAAATCAAAAAATCAAAAATCAAAAAACTTTTATAATAAAATAATTTATAAACAAAAATGAAATAAAAAAAGTAATATTAAAAAATATAAAACTTATTGGATTATATAAAGTTTTAAATAATATTATAAATTAAATTTCGATTAAATTTTTACAAAAATTTATAAAAATATTTTTTAAAAAATAATTTTAATAATTATTATTTATTTTCAATTAAAAATATATTAAATAAATATAATTACAATATTTTTGAATATTATTATACTAAATAATTTATTAATCTATATCGAATTATTATTATATTAAAAACAAAATAAAGTTTAGTTTAAACAATCAAAAAAAAATCTTAAAAATAGAATTTGAATATATCAATTATTTAAGACTTTATATAATTTGAAATAAATATTAAGATAATAATAAAAGATTTTATATTTTATACTTATTTAATTTGATTTTATATTAATAAAAACAAATAATTATATTTATCTTAATTATAATAAAAAAACAATAATAATAATATATATTAATAATTTTTTTATAATCAAAAAAACAAATATATATAATATTTTAAAAAAAAAATTAATAAAAAAGTTTCAAATAAAAAACTTAAAAACAATCTTATATTTTCTAAAAATTCGGATTTATTATAATATACAAAATAAAATAATCATTTTTTATCAAAATTCCTATACTAAATTTTTTTTTACAAAATTCGATTTTAAACATTTATATTACAGACCTAAAGGCAATAAAAACAAAAAAAATATTTGGACATAAAATTCAGACTTAAAGCCGATATACCGACGATCGTTAATATTTGATGACAATTAACAGCGAATCTTTGGTGTAATATTTAATTTGTAAAATATTAATATATATAAAATAGGTTTATATAATTAAATAAAGAGGGTTTTAAAAATTTGTAAAGCTTTATATTAAGTAAAACATTATTGTTTAAATAATAATTAATAATATATTATCGATTATTTAAAAAATAATAAAGATTTTATTTAAAAAATAATAAAAAATCTTAAAATTATTATTGATTTAATTAATTCCTTATATTTTCTATTTTAACAATTTTTTTTATTTTATTCAAAAAATAATTCATTAATTAAACTAATAGTATTTAAAATAATATTAAAAATAAAAAATATCTTTATATTTGTTTAACAAAGTATTAAAGCTAATAATATATAAAACAATATTATTAATAGATTTTATATATATTAATAAAATATAAATTCTTTTTTAAAGTTTAAAAAAATCTTTGGGGAAAAATCTTTATAATATTTTAAAATAATAAATATAAAATATAAGAAATAATATAAAAATTATAAATAAAATTATAACCTAGTTTATTTAAATATAAAAAATTATTAGAATATTAATAATTTTTAATAATATATTATTTGTTTATTTCAAATCAAATATTAGGCTTTCAAAATTCTAAAAATTATTTTAATATAAAAAAACGAATATTTTTTAAACAAAAAATTTTTTTTTTTAAATTGAAATAATATTTCGAAATAATAATAAATATTATTTTTTTATTAATATTTAAAAAATAAATTATATAATATAATATTTCGAAAAACATTTCTTAACAGTATAATATTAATTTACCAATACAATTTAATCGAACAATATTATATAAATAAAATTTAAAAAATATATATATAATATAATTTTGAATAAAAAGAATTGATAATATATAATGATTATTTAAATATTAAAAACTAAATAATATTTAAAACAAAATATAAATAATTTTATTTCCTATTTGGATAATTTGAAAAAAGATATAGAATATAAAACAAATAATATATATTATAAACAATTATTTACCAATCTTTGTTTTAGTATAAATAAAAAAATATTTAAATTTTTTTGATAATCCGAAATTTAAAAAAAATTTATAAAATAAATATATAAATTAAAAAATATTAATTAAATATATTGCTTTATTAATATTACAAATTATTATTTTAAAAAAATATATAATACCCTATTATATTATTCAAATTCTATTTAATTTTTTTATAAATTATAAAAAAATAATAAAAATATTATATTAATAAGATTCATTAAAATTAAAATAAAATTAAATCAAAAAACTATATAAAAAAATTAATTAATAAAAAAAATCTAATATTAAAAATATTAAAAAAAATTAATAAAATATTATTAATATTAATAAATAAACTATTATATTATTATTTATAAAAATCTATTTAAATATTAATATTATTAAAAAAAGTATTTTGAAAAAGATTGTGTGACGAAGTTATAGGGGTACGGGTCACATGACTAGCACGTGACCTATAATCATGTGCCTGATAGTAAATGCTTTTTATTTCTATAATATTAAATTCTAGGTATAGTATTTGTTTAGTATTATGTATTAGGTATTAGCGCTAGTTTAGTATAGTTATTTAGGTTTATATAAGATTTAGCTATTTTGCATTTTTTTTTAAATATTAAAATCTAAATTTTTATTAATATAAATTTTAATTTCTAAATCATTAAATCTCCAAATCGTTTTCATAATACAATTTAGATTTTCAATTATATTTTTTAAAAATTTAAAAAAAAAAAAAGAAAATTAATTTTTTATTTAAAATTATCAAAAATTTTATTTCAAAAATTTTTGTATTGATATATAATATTGTTAATAATTTTAATCGATTATAAATTTATTTCGATTTTTTTATTTTGTATAATAAAGTTGAATATTATGTTTTATTTTTTTATTTTTTTGAATTAATCGTTTTTATATTTTTTTTTTATTTTTTTTGATTTTTTTTATTTTTTTTTTGATTTATTTATTATAACTAATAATATTAATAATAACAATTTTAAATATTATTATTTTATTATTTTCGAAATAAATGTTTTTAATTAATTTGATAATATTATATTTATTATTATTTAAAAATAATTAAATAAAATTTGATTTTAGTTTATTATAATTTTTAAATTTATAAAAATGTTAAATTAAATAATTTAACTTTTATAAGAATATTATATTTTTGTTTAAAATATTGAATATGAGATAGGTTTTTAGAAATAGGTTTATTTAGGTTTTTTTGTAAAGTTTAGTAATTATAAGTAGTATATTAATAATTTGATTATTATTATTAAAAAATTAAATATTGAAATTAATAAAATTAAGAAGGATAATAATATTTTATAATTTTTTTTTAATATAATTAATTAATATAATTTTTTTTGTATTTAAATTTTATAATTAAAAAATAATTTTTATTATGTTTTTAACGATTATATTATAATTAAAAAGTGTTTTAATGATTTTTAAATTAATATATATTTTTAACAATTTGTTGTTTTTAATATTATTATATATATTTTCAAATTATAGGTTATTATTAATTTTAAAAAGTTTTAAGGTAAATAAATTTTGAATTAATTTATTTAAAATTTCGATTTTTGGTATAATAAAATATATAAAAAGTTTAATATCGATTTTTATTTGTTTAATAATAATAAATATTATATTTAATATATTTTTAATTATATTATTAATAATATTTATAAACTTATTTTTTTTAATATTTGGGATAACAAATTTTTTATATTTAATATTATTTTTATAATTTTTAATAAAATATATAATAATAAATATAAATCGGTTTATATCAAAACAAATATAATAAAACTTTTTTAGGGTATTTAATTATTTATATTATTTTTTTTTAATTTTAAAAAATTTATATATTATTTTTATTATTTTGATAAGATTATATAGTACAATCTATGTATTAAATTAAGCAAAAAATATTTTAATAAAATTTTTAATAAATTATTTTATAATTTTAATTTTATGGTTATTAAATTTTATTAAATTAATAAAAATATTTAGATTATCAAAATTGTTTATTTTATATAAAACTTTTTTTGTATTTTATTTTTTTCAAAATTTATAATTATTAATATTTTATTTAAAAATCGATTTTTTTTAATTTTTGTTATTAATATATTTAAAAATAATGGTGAAAGTTTTAGCAATTTTAAAAAAAAAAAAATTTTTTTTTATATTAAAAAACAAAAACAAATTATTTATAATAATAAATTTTGTTTTAAATATTTTTAATTTAATTATAAGATTATAAATTATTTATAAAAATTTTGATTTTAATTTATTAAAAATTTTATAAATTGTATTATAGTTTTTAAAATTTTTAAAACTTTTATTATTAATATTGAGGTAAATCTAATTTTAATTATAATTTTTATTATAGGTTTTATATCAAAAAACTAAAAATTTTTAAAAAAATTGTTTTAAAAATAATTTTATTTTTTAATTATATTTTGAATTTTTTTTTATTTATATAATATATTAATTTTTATTTTTTTTTTTTTTTTTTAATAATGATTATTTTTATAAAATTATAAATACTTTTTATATTTTTAATAAATTTTTTATTTCAAATTATATTTTAAAAAAAAATAAAAAACATTTTTAAATATTAATTGATATATATATTTTAAATAATAATTTTATTAATTATAAAATTATACAATTTTTTTTATTTATTAAAAATATTAATATTTTGATTTTTTTTAAATTATTTTTTGTTTATATTTTTAATAACTTTAATTTATTTTTTATTATTTATTATATTAAAATTGAAATAAAATTTAATCTTTATTAATAATTTGTTATATATTTTTTAATTATTAGGATATAATTTTAAAAATTTATTATTAATATTAATTAATTTATAATTTATAATTATATTTTTAATTTTATTATTTGCAAACTAAAATTTATTAATAATTATTGTTTTTATAGGTTTAATCTTATAATAAATATTTTGAACTTTATTATAATTATTAATTTTACAATTTTTTTTTATATTTTTATAAAAAATATTATTAATAATAATTTTTTATCTATTTTTAAAAATAAAAAGATTAAATAATTTGTTTTTTTTTTTGATAATAATTAATTTATTATTTTTAAAAAATAAAATAAGTTTTAATATTATTAAAATTGTTTATAATAAATTTATAAAAAACTTTTAATTAAAAAATTAAATATTAAAAATTTATTTTGAAAAAAGTTTGATTATATTAAATTTATTAAAATTTTATTTTAAAACAATATTTATTATATATTTTTTTTTATAAATAATAGTAATTATTTTTTCAATTAAATTTTTAAGAATAAGTTTATTTAAATTATTATAATTAGTATTTATATTTTTTATATTTTTTATTATTATTACGGTACCGAAATTTTTATAATTTTTATATAGGATATTATAAATTAATAAAATAAGGATATAACAAAAAATTTTAATTCAAAAAATTTTTTATTTATTTATTTTTTTAATTATATTAATATATTTTTTTTTTTTATTATCGATATTTTGCTTTTTTATTAATTTAATTTCAATTATTATATAATTTTCAAAAAAAATAAAAAGCCGAATTAAATTCTTTGTTTTTATAAAATATTGTAAATTAAACTTGATAAAATTCGTTAATTTATTTTTAAAAAATTTTTTAAAAATTTTATTGTTATAAGTTTTGTTTTATATATAATTCCAATTATATTTATTAAATAATTAGGGAAAAATATATATTTTTATTTTGATTATTAATAATTTAATATTATTTCTTAAAAAAATAAATATTTATTTTTTTTAATTAATAATATTATTTTCTTAATAATTAATAATAAATTTTTAATTTATTTTAATATTTATCATACTTTTAATTATATTTATATAGCTATCTTAAAGGATAAGAATCTAATTATTTTTTATATACCTATAAAAAATTATAAAAATTTAATATTTTCTTTTGGATTTTGCAAAAAACCCACCATTTTTTAGCAATATATTAATAATATATTATTAAAATATTTCAATATTTTTTGTATTATTTATATAAACAATATTTTTATTTTTAATTAAATCAAAAAAAAGTATTAGATTTATATAATAAAAATTTTTAAATAATTAAAATATATTAGACTTTAGATTAATATTAAAAAAAACAAGTTTAATATTTTATAAATCAAATTTTTTAAATTAATAATTTTTTTTGTTAAACTTTTTATTAATTTTAAAAAAATCAAAATTATTTAAAATTAATCAATTTTTATATTTATTATTGAATTACAAAGTTTTTTAGGGTTTGTTAATTACTATTACCATTTTATTTAAAACTTCTCAAAAATTGTTTAATTATTAATTTTTTTTATTAAAAACAAATTTAAACAAAACTTTATTTGAAATAAAATCGTTTAATTTGTATTTCAAATATTAAAGGATTTGTTTATTTTGATTTTTGTTTTTGTATATTTTAATTGAAATAAAAAATTTATTGTTAAAATAGATTTTTCCAATTATATTTATAATAAATATTTATCCCAAAAAATTAATAATATTTTTTATTTTATAATTTTCTTTTTTCGGATTTTATTTTTAACAAAAATCAATTATAAAATTTATAATAAAAAATTATTGATTATTATTAATACTTTTAAATATTAATAATTTAAGTTTAAGGAAATAAAAATTTTTATTTATATTTTAATTAATTATAAAGTTTTAAAATATTTTATAATTATAAAAAAATTTAATTAATAATAAACTTAATAAATATTAATATTATCCAATTACAATTTTAAAATTTAATATTGATTAAGAAAATTAAATATTATTATAAATATTTTGATTTGAAAGTTTAATAATAAATTTATCAATAATCAAAATAACCAATAATAATATCAATACCAATATATTTTTAATCCCAAATAATTATTATCAAAATTTTAAGATTATTTTAAAACAATTATTTTAAAAAAAATAAAAACAATTTTATCAATTTTATATTTCTAACTTTTTATTTTAGCTCAAAATGATAACTTGTTCAATAAACTAAAACTTTTTAATAAAACTAAAATTTTGTTTTTCGTCCATATCATAAACGCCCAATTTTAAGATTTTTTTTGTAAACAAATAATCCAGAAATTAATTAATAGTAATCGATTTAACAAAAATATATAATTTGATTTATATTTTATTCAAAACAACGTTTTACTATATCAAAAACAAATATAAATATTTAATTTAATTCAAATAAAGATTATCAAAAAAATTCACCATATTTTAGCAATTAAATATTTTGAATTAATTTAAATATTATTTTATTTTTAACGTTTTTATTATTAACTTAATATAAATATTACAATTGTTTAATATTTATATAATTATTATAAATATAAATAAACCAAAATTTTTTTAAAATATTTATAATAAAATCCTAAATTTATTTTTGATTATTAATCGTTTTTGATAATATATTAATATAAACTATATTATTTAATTTTTAATTACAAAAAACAAATATAACGTTATTATTATACAAATGTACAAATTAATCAAATAAAAAATTTTCAAATTTATTCAAATTAATTCCTTTCCAAAGTTTTTCGATAATAAAAATTTTGGTATCAAAAAAACAATTAAAATAGTTTTCTGTATAACTTTATAATTAAATATTAAGATAATCGAGTTTTTTGTTTTTAATAAAGATTTATAATAAAATAATAAGATTTAGTAATATTTTTATTAATTATAAGATATTTGTAAATTTATATTTATTATTTATTATTCCAAAATAAATAATTAATTTAAAATATTGAATTAAAAGTTTAAAAAATATTTGTATTATTATATTAATTATCTTTAAAATAATTAAAATAAATAGTTTGTATTGGTTGAGGTTATAATCAATTTTATATATTTTGTGATTATTGAAATTAGTTTATTTTTTATTTATAATAATTTTAAATTATAACAAATCTTTGATTTTATTTTACAAAAAAAGTTAAAAAAATCTCAAAATATTAATTTCAAATTCGAGAAATATTAAATCTTAATATTTACTTAAAAAATAAAGAATATTTATCAATATTATATCAAATTTATTATATTTAATTAAACCTAAATAAAATGCAAAATCGATTTTTATTGCAAATTAATTTTTTTATATAAAAAAGATAATTTAATTTAATTAAATATTAAAAATATTAAAATTTTTTGTTTATCCAAAAAATTAGATTATAAAAATATTAAACCTTATATTGTTTTTCAATTTATCAAATTATTTTTTTATAAATTATTTTTGTTTAACAAATTAAACTATATTTATAATATCTTTTATTCGAATTTTATTTGTTTTTATATGAATAATCCTTTATTTAGATAATACATCAATTTATTTTAAATCTTTAAAATTAACAAAAAAAAGAAATATAAAATCACCAAAATTTTGAATTTCCAATTTTATCAAAGTATTTTATAATATCGTATTAAATAAATTAATTAAAATATTAATTACAAATAATAAAATATTAGCGGATTTTTTTATTACAAAAGATTTATTTAAAATTTTTATAAATAATATTTTTATCAACCCAATAATTTTGGTTCCCTAATTTTATATTACAATTTTAATAAACTACAAACGAAAAAATAATTGATAAAAAAAAGAGAAATTCAAATTTTATATTTTGTAAAAGTTTATTAATTTAAAGCCAAAAAGTAGTATAATGAAATTACAAGAGTACAGATTATATAACTAGTATATAATCTATAATCATATATTTAATAATAAATATTTTTTATTTTTATAATATTAAATTTTAAATATAATATTTGTTTAATACTATATATTAAATATTAATATTAATTTAATATAATTATTTAAATCTATATAAAATTCAATTATTCTATACTTTCTTTTAAACATTAAAATCTAAATTTTTATTAATACGAATCTTAGTTCCTAAATCATTAGATCCCCAAGTTGTCCTCGTGATAGATTGTCCCAAAAAAAGAATAAACTTATATTAATAAAAAAACATTAAATTTTTTTAATAGAAAAATAATAAAGTATATTAACAAAAAAATAACAAAATCTAATGATTATTTTAAATATTCCTATAATTTTAAGTTTAAATAAAAAAGGATACATTATTATCATTATTATTGTTATATTTAAATCAAAATATTGATTAATAGTATTTTATTGCCTTATTAATTTGGATACTTAAATTAATATAATTTAATAAAATAAATATATTAAATGGGATTAAAAATCTATATTAAAAAAAATATATTTTTAATATTTATATTAAAGATTTATATTTTTATTTATAAAAATTATTAGTTCGTTATAAAAATAATGGATATATTAAAAAATAAAAATATATATATTTATTAGTTTATTTTAATTATTTTAAATTTTCCTTATATAAATATAATTTTAAACTTTTTATAATTAAAAACAATAAATTTTGAAATTAATTAATAATTAATAAAATTTTGTTTTTAATTTAATTTAAAATTTATTAAGATTATTTTAATATAAAAAATTTATTAGGAAATAAATAAAAAAACACAAATTTTAATTTTATAATTAAATTAAATATTTAATTCTAAAAAAATATAAACAAAATACAAAATCCTTACCCTAAAAATTTCTAATATCCTAAATAAATACAAAAATTTAAAACAAGTTTTTTTAAAAAAAAAAAACAAATTATTATTCAATTATTATTCAATAAAATATCAAATTAAATTAAAATTAAATATTATTTTTTTATAAAATTTAATATATATTTTTTTAAAAAAAAAATTATTAATTTTAAAAAAATATTTAAAAAAATATTAATTAAAAAAATAAATCTATTATTTAATAAACTTTATTAAAACCTTAATTATATTTATTTTAAAAAAAAATAAAAACTATCGATTATATATCGATTATAAAAAATTAAATTAAATAATTAAAAAAAATTAAATATTCTTATTTTTAATTAATAAATTTTTTAATTAATTATAAAAAGATATTATTTTTATTAAATTAAATTTAAAAAATATATATTATCGAATTCGAATTCAAACAAAAAATAAATGAAAAACGGTATTCCGCATTTATTATAAACAATTTGAATATCTAATCATATTATTTAATTTTATAAATGTTTTTGTTACTTTCTAAATTTATATTAATCAAATTTTTATAAAATTGACAGATATTATATATATAATATATTTTAATAATATATTGATTTATTTAATAAATACCTAATAGTATATTAATGATATTTATTAAATACTCGAAAAACTAATCGCTTATAAATTTTATACGAAATTCAAAAAATATATATTTAATAACAAAAAAATTAAGTTTTTAGAATTTATAATATCAAATAATAATATTATTATAAAATCTAATAAAATTAAAATCATTATTAAATAATTTATCTTTAATATTTTAAAAAAGATTTAAATTTTTTTAAACTTTACAAACTTTTATTAATAATTTATCAAAAAATATTTGAAAATAATTAATAAAATAATAATATTATTTAAAAAAATTGAAAAAAAAAAATTGTAAATATTTTTGTATAAAATATAAAAATATAAATATTTTTTAAAATATTAAAAACAATATTTATTATTACATTAATATTATAATATTTTTAATCGAATTTTAAAATAATAATTAAAATAAATATATCAAAATTTATTTTAAAATATATATTTTCCTAATTATTTAAAAAAAAATTTAACTTTAAAAAGATTATTGTAATAATACCCTATAACATTTTATTTTAAAAAATTAAATTTTACAAAATAATATTATATAATTTATAATTAAAAATTATTAATAATATATATTATATTTTATAAATAATAATATTATATTATAAATAATCGTTATATTATTATTATAAAAACAAATTATAATAATCTTTAATATTTTATAATTAAAAAAAAATTAAATAATAAATAAATTAGATAAACCAAAATATTTATTATATATAATTTTGAAATTAAATATAAAATTGAAAAATTAAATCTAATAAATAAATTATTAAAATAATTAAATTATTTTAATAATTTAAAAAATAATAATAAAATATTTTTAATATTAAAAAATAAATTAAAAAATATAATAATTTTAATTAAAATATATTATTATTCAAATATAAAATAATTATTTTTACAAAACATTATAAACTTTTTTTAAAAAAAAAAAATTGTTTACTTTTTTATAACCTAAAAAAATTATTAATAAAAATTAATTATAAATAATTAATATTTTATTAAATAATTAATATTATAATCAAAAACAAAATAATATTAAATATTATATTAAAATTTATAAGAAATATTTTATTATAATTATAAAAATATAATAAATTTATAAAAAATAAAAAATATATTAAATAAAAATAAAAATTTGTTAAAAATATTTTATTATAATAAATAAATATTAAAGAAATAATTATTTATAATAAGATTATTTTTATATTATTAAACTTTATTATAAAAATAAAAATTCTAAAAATTTATTATAATAATCTAATAAAAAAATATTAAAATATAAAAAAAATATTAAAAGTATTAAAAAAAAAATATTTTTAATAAAATATAAAAAAAAATATTAAAAAATATATTAAGATTTATATAATATATTAGTATTTAATAATAAAATATTATTAATCATATAATGAATTAAAAATATTTTTTTTTTTTATAAAACTTTAAAAAAAAAATAATTATAAATTTTATTATAAATTTATTTTCTTCAAAAATTAGAAAATATATTTATAATACAATTCTTATAATAATCAATAGATTTACAAAACTAATAAGATATATATTTATTATTAAAACCATTAATTTATTTAAATTAATAAAAATATTATTTATATATATATTTAAAGATTTTGATATATCGAAAAATATTATTTTAAATAAAAGATTATAATTTGTAAATCACTTTTAAAAAAATTTAATATTTTATCTTTATATTTACCAAAAACTATTAACAGCATTCTATTTTCAAATCAATGGGCAGATTAAGCGATAGAATCAAAATCTTATATATTATATTATATATTATTCAAATTGGAGGCAGGATAATTGGATATTATTATTATCCTTAATAAAATTTAGATATAATACTAATTAATATAGTGTAATAGGAAAGATTTTATTTAAGATAATATATAATTTCCAATTTATGTTTGATTATATTAATAAAGATATTGATGTAAAAGGGAAAGTGTTAACGGTCCGCAAAAAAATTAAAATCTTAATAAAAAAATAAAAAAAGTTTAAAAAATTTTAATAAAAAATAATTACAAAAAAAATCCAAAGAAATATTTTAATAGAATATTAGTAATTTAATATTAATAATTTAATAATATTTAATATAAAGAATATTAAATAATTAAGATTCAAAAAAAAATTCTTAAAACGATTTATAAGGTTATTTATAATTATTAATATCATTTTAAATAAATAATTATATAAATTGAAATTATTTTTTATTTATAAAATATATAATATATTTTATATTTTTTTATTAAAATTATAATATAAAAAAAAGGGTATTATTGATTTATTATTATTTAAAAAAATAAAAGGAGGATTAAAATATAAAATAAAGAAAATTTTAATATATTAAAAAAAAGAAAAAGGAATATAATATTTAATTTAATAAAAAAATTATATTTTATTGAAAAATATATAGAAATTAAGAAAAAATCTTTGAAATTTGAATATAATTTTAAATAATTATTTTAACAAAAAAATATTATTAATATAATATTGGTAAAAATAAATAAAATATTATAAATAAGAATAATTTTAAATAATTTATATATTATTATAAAGATATTATAAATAAAAATAATTTTAAATAATTTATATATTATTATAAAAATATTATAAATAAGAATAACTTTAAATAATTTATATATTATTATAAAAATATTATAAATTAGAATAATTATAAAGATTTATATATTATTATAAAATTTGATAATTAAAAGTTAGAAATTATTAATTAATTAATAATAAAATTATATTTATAAAAAAAAAAGTATAAAAAAAAAGATTTATTTATTTTTATTATTAAATTATTAAAAGATTTTATATTTTTTTTATTACTATTTAATAATTTTAAGTAAAAAAAAATTATCCTTATTAATAATATTTAAATTATTATTAAAAATTTTTTTTTAAAAATTAATAAAACAAATTATATATATATTAATTTTTTTTAATAATATATTATTAAAATTTATAGAAAATATAGAATTTAAATAAAGAATTATCATTAATTGATAATAAGAAATAAATATTTAATAGCAAATTTTTATTAAAAAACAAAATAAAACTAAAAGATTAAAGTTTTAAAAAAAAATAATTAATTTTTAATATATATTAAAAACTAATTATTTATTAAATAATAGTATTTTTATTTATATTTATATTTGTATTATTAAAAAAACTAAGGTTAGGAAATAAGGAAGGATTGGAAATAATATTTTAAAGAGATTTATAAATCCTATATTTCGAAGAAAAAGGGGTATATATTAATTACTTGATATTCAAAAAACTATAAAAAATTAAAGTAAAGCAAATAATCCAAAAATTAAAAAATTTTAAAAATAATTAAAAAGATTTAAAAAATTTAATTTTTAAAGATTTTGATTTAAAAAGATTATTTTTCTATTAATTTTTATTAAAAAACGATTTGGGATTTAATTTTTTAAAAATTTAAACTTTTTTTGAAAAATAAAAAAAAACATTTTAAATAAAAATATTATTTTTTGAAATATTTTTTTTTTTTTTTTTATAATAATCTTTTTTTTTTTTTTTTTTTATAAAAATAAAAAAAGTAAAAAAAATAATCGGGGCAAAAATTTTTATTTTTTTTTTTAATAAATCTTTATTATTCAAATTAAAACTTAATATATTTTTAATCTTTATATTTTCGATTTTTTTAATTAAAAATAAAAAATATATTTATATATATTAATTAATGATTAATAAATAAACAAAAAATAATTTATAAAATATTAATAAATATTTAATAAATTTATTAAAATTATATTTATATTAAAAAAAAAAAATATTATAATTATAATGATTTTTTTAATATTGTAGGGTTTATATATTAAATTAGTATATTTTATTTTATAAATTATAATAAAAATAATTAAGGTATATTTTTTTTAATAAAAAATGAGATAATTTTATATTTTCTATTTTTCAATAAAATTTGACTTTATATTATTATATTTTTGTTAATAATAAAATAATTAATTAATATTAAAATAAAATTATTTTAATAGCGGATTATAAAGCTTTTTTTTATAAATATATTTATTATATAATAATAAAGAATTATTAAAAAATAAATATTTTTAATTTATAATATTATTTTTTTTTAATATTTTTTTAATTTTATAAAAATTAATTAATTTTATATAATAAAGGTAAATAAATTTAATAAAAATTATAAAGATATTTGTAAAATGTTAGATAATTACTATAAAAAAAACAGAAAAAATTATAATATTAATAAAAAGATTAATTAAAAAAAAAGTATAAAAAGATATAAAAAATAATATTAATAAAAATTGAAGATTTAAATTTTAAATTACAAAAATAAAAAAGATATAAATACTTTTAATAATAAAAAATATAAAACTTAATTATCCAATAAAGAAATTAATAAAACCTTTGTTTTTTTATATTAAAAAAAAAATTTTAGATATAAAAACTTTAAAAATAAAATTATTAAGGTAATCTTCAATATTTAACTAAGATTTGCTAAATATTTATAGAATCTTTAATAAATTAAAAAAAATAAAATAATATAAATATATAATACTAAAATGCACTTTATTTAAAATTAATATTTTATTAATAATATAAATTTTAGGTTAATAAAAATAAATTACCACTTAAAAACCACTATTTATACAAAAAAATAATTATAAAAACATAAACTAAAAAAATGTTTTAATATATATAAATAATAAATTTTAACAAATAAGATTTTTCGAATAAAGTGTTTAAAAAAAAAGATTTTATTATAAATCTAAAAATAATAAAAACAAAAAAAATATTTGGATATAAAATTTAGATTTAAAATTAATATATTGGTAATCGTTAGCGTTCGATAACAATCAATAGCGAATCTCCAGCGTAATATTTAATTTGTAAAATATTAATATATATAAAATAGATTTATATAATTAAACAAAAAAGGCTTTAAAAGTCTATAAAGCCTTATATTATACAAAATATTATTATTTAAACAATAATCAATAATATATCACCAATTATTTAAAAAATAATAGGGATTTTATTTAAAAAGCAATAAAAAGTCTTGGAGCCATTATTAATCTAGTTGATTTCTTGCATTTTCTATCTTAACAATTTACAAACAAATACAATACCTATAATATTAAATTTTATTAAAAATTTAATTTTAAACAAAAAAATAATCGATAAACAATTTATAACACTTTATTAATCTAAAATCGAATTTTTAGGATTTTTATATATTAAAACAAATATTATATATAATATTGTCGGTTTATCTCAGGGTGATGAACATACATATGTGGTAGTAGGGTGACCAGCAACAGTAGGTATAAAACTCGTTGTAGTATTGATGGTCTTTTAGCTAAGAGGGTGCGGGTGGGAGCACCCTAATATAGACGCATGCCGCGCCTAGCCCGCGCTAGCGTGCGCGCAGGCGAAAGCATGTGACCCTGTCACAACAAATATAAATATTCTTTATTGATTTTTTATTAATCCCTTCAAAATATATATAAAATATTATAACCAAATCTTTTAATATTTAATTAATATAATTATCATGAGGACAACTTAGGGATCTAATGATTTAGGAACTAAGATTCGTATTAATGGAAATCTAGATTCTAATGTTAAAAAAAGATGCAAAATAGCTAAACCTTATATAACTTTAAATAGTTATATTAAACTAATATTAGTATTTAATGTATAATACTAAGTGAATACTATACTTAGAACCTAATACTATAAGAATAAAGAGCATTCACCATCAAGCACGTGATCGTAGGTCATGTGTTAGTCACGTGACCCGTACCCCTGTAACTTCGTTACAATAATAAACTATATAATTGTTTATAATAATAATAATAATAAATTTATTATAAAAAAATATATAAATTTTAATTATACAAAAAACTTTTTAATAAAAAAAAATATATTAAATTATATTTTCTTTATATACAAAAAAATGATTTCGATATAATTAAAAAAACAATTAATTGTAACCTTAAATTCAATAAAATCAAAATATTATAAACTTTGTAAAACAATTATAAAAATATTATAAATTCAATAATTTCTAAAAAAATTAATAAAAATTAAATACAAATATTCTGGTTTAATAAAGATTAAAATTATTAAAAATAATCAAAAAAATCTTATTTTTATTAAAAATCCAAAAATTCATTAACGTATAAAATATATAATAATAAAATATTATTACATCCATAAACAAATTATATAAAACTATATTAATTTATAATTTGTTCCAACAAATCTACAAATAACAAACAAATTTATAAAACCGTTTTTACCAATAAAATATATTAAATTTATCGAAATATTATAAATAAAAAAACTTTTGAAGAAAAAAAAGATTCATTTTTTGAAAACATAAAATATATATATCAATAATAACAAAATATATTAATTAAAAATAAAAAATATTAATCTAAAAAAATTAAGAAATAACAAAAAAATTTCAAAAAAAAACTCTAAAACGCCTTATACATTACTAATTAAAAAATATATTAAAAATAATTAGGGTTGTATAAACCGTATAGATTGCAAAGCAGCCTATAGACCTAATACAACCTAATGTTTTATTTTAAATTTAAATAATATATAAGATTTAATCTTAGTTTTATAATAATTTCAAATAATATTATACAATTTGCACCTTCACGTGATCTACCTTTTCAATATATTGTATAATTATAAATATTAATATTATTAATTTAAATAATTAAATTAATTTTAATTTTAATTTTAATAATAAATTTTTTTTTATTTGATATCAAATATATAAAAGATTTTATAAATATATATTTTTTTTTAAAACTTTTAATAATAAAAAAGTAAAATAATTGAAGATTTACTAAAAATATTAAAATAAATTAAGGAAATATTATAAATAATAATTAAAGATTTGGAATTATAAAAATCAATTATTAAAATATCAAAATAAATAATTAAATAAATGAAATTCCAAATTATTATATTTATTATTATTATTATTATTAATTATATTATTATTATTATTAATTTAATCTAATAATTTATTTAAATGTTTTATAAAATAATAATATAAAGATTTAATAATTAATATTAATATATTAATAATTATAATAAAAAAGTGTTAAAATTATTAATTATAAATAATATATATTTAAAAAATATTATATATATAAATAAATATTTATAATATTAATTTTTTTTTTATATATATATTTGGGTTTGATAATATATTATATAAATAATGTAATACTTTATATTTCGAATTTAAAGTAATAAAAATTAAAATTAAGTTGATTAATTAAAAGATTTATAATATTAAATATTATGTTAATAAAAATATTAATCTTATATTTTCAATAATACTTGATTTGATAATAAAACTATAAATAATTTAAAATCTATAAAATAAAAAATTCAAAAAAAATATTAAAAAATATAATAATATATTTATTTTTATATTATTTAAATATAATAAAAACCAAAAACTAAATTATATTAAAAATAATTAATTTATCTTTATTATATATAATCATTATTATTATTATTAAAATCCAATTATCGAATTTCTTTGGTAAAAAATCTATCTTTAATTAATTATTCTTTTATAATTTTATATATATAATTAATATTTGAATAAATATAATAATATATATTAATTTTAATTGTATTATTATAATAAAAATTGATATACTAATTTAAGATTTCAATTTATATATTGTATCATATAAATATATATAAAAAATAATAATATAATAATATTAAAAATTGTTTTTATTATTTTTAATAAAAAAAATAACGAAAAATTAAAAGACCCTTAAAATATTATTTTTAATATTTATTAATATAATAAAAATAAATAAAAGTTTTTTTTTAATTATTTATATATTATATATATATTATATTTATTATATATTTTTTTTGTGACGAAGTTACAGGGGTACGGGTCACGTGACTAGCACGTGACCTACGATCACGTGCCTGGTGGTGAATACTCTTTATTTCTATAGTATTAGGTTTTAGGTATAGTATTCGTTTAGTATTATACATTAGGCATTAACGTTAGTTTAGTACAGCTATTTAGGTTTATATAAAGTTCAATTATTCTACATCTTCTTCTAACATTAGAATCTAGATTTTCATCAATACGAATCTTAGTTCCTAAATCATTAGATCCCCAAGTCGTCCTTGTGATATCCCTAACCTAATTAAATTTGAAATTAATAAAAACAAATAATAAACTTTTTAATATAAATTTTAACAATTCTAAATAATTCAAAAATTAAATATAAATAATTTTTATATGCTAATTAATTATATAATACATATTTTGTTACAAATTAATAGCGAAATTATTATTTATTTTGTATTTCAATTTAAAATTAATAATTTAAATTTTTTTATAATAATAAAAAAAATATTCAAAATCTTTATATAAATTTATAAAAATAATACTAAAATGAAAACAATTTAAATTAAATATTATAAATTTTTTAAAACAAATAATTATTTATTTAGTTTTGAAAAGAATTTTAATAATTTTTTATTAAATTCAAATTTATTAAAAAAATTATAATTAACAATTTTTAATATAAAATTAATAAAAATATAAAATAAATTATAATCTTTTTATACAAATATATAATAATTTAAAATTTAAAACATAAAGGTTAATATAATTGTTATAAATATTAAACAATTTAGTATAATTAAAAAATATAAAATAAAGTGTAAAAAAAAAATAAAGAAAAAAAAAATATTTTTAATTTTATTATTCAAAATACCAAAAAAAAATTAGAATTTTTATATTCAAATAAATTAAATTATAAATCAAAAATATTGATTTTATTTATAAAAAAAATAATTATATTATTAAAAATTGCCCTAAAAAAAAGGGTACAATTAAATCAAAGAAAATTGCGTTATAATAAAGAAAAAAATAATTTCTAATTTAAATATATTAAAAATTGTAATGCAATTATAATCCGATTTTAAGGACTTTTTAAAATTACAATTTTATCGATTTATATTAACTAATTGTGGTTTAATATTCATTAAGTTTATGTTTATAGGTAAGGTAACAAAATTTATTAACAAATTATTTGAAAAAACAAAAACTTTAATACCAATTCTTTTCAATATATATTATTTTAATAAGAATTTTATTAACAAAATTATTATTACATTTATTTATAAAGCAAAACAAATTAAATCTATACCCTTATTTTAATTATACAAAATAAAAACTTTTAATAATAAAGTCTTTAAAATTATAATTAATCACAACAAAATATTCGTTTAAATTCAAATATACAATTATATCAATATTATAATATTTTATATTATAAATATATTTTATTAAATATTAATAAAAAACAAATAAATATAATAATACAAAATTATAATTTATATAAAAACGAAAATTATATTTTTCGAATTAAAGTTTTATTTGCACTTTAATATGTTAAAAATCGAGTTTTTGAAAAACTAGTTGAAGCCTATATTTTTAATAAAAAATACAAAAATTAGGGATATATTTTTAGGGATTGATAATATAATATATTTTGTATTAAAAATCATTTTGAAATAAAAAATTATTAAGATTATTATATTTAACAATAATTTGATTTTTGTTTTTATAAATTTAATTTTATTATATATTAATATAATTAATATTATTTTTTTTTAACAATTTTAAAACAAAAAAATATTTAAATTTTTGTTATTTTCATAATAAATATTATAAATAAAAAATATTAATAATAAAATGCAAAGATTAAATTAAATAATAAAAGATTTTTATATAAAAAAATCCTATCCAATTATTATAATTATTTAAATATATTTAAAAAAATAAAACAAATAAATTTCCTTTTTATAATAATTTCGATTATTATATTAATTTTAATAAATTTAATATATTAAATTATATATTATTATTTTAAATATTTAATAAAAAATTAAATTTTATTAAAAAATATATTAATAATAATTTAAAAAAAAACTTTATTAAATTTAATAAAACAATTTTTGTATTCTTAATTTTATTTTATTATATATTAATATAATTAATATTATTTTTTTTTAACAATTTTAAAACAAAAAAATATTTAAATTTTTGTTATTTTCATAATAAATATTATAAATAAAAAATATTAATAATAAAATGCAAAGATTAAATTAAATAATAAAAGATTTTTATATAAAAAAATCCTATCCAATTATTATAATTATTTAAATATATTTAAAAAAATAAAACAAATAAATTTCCTTTTTATAATAATTTCGATTATTATATTAATTTTAATAAATTTAATATATTAAATTATATATTATTATTTTAAATATTTAATAAAAAATTAAATTTTATTAAAAAATATATTAATAATAATTTAAAAAAAAACTTTATTAAATTTAATAAAACAATTTTTGTATTCTTAATTTTATTTGTTTGAAAATTTGAAGGCAGATTATAGTTTTATATTGATTATTACAAATTTAATTTTATTATTAAAAAAAATATTTATTTTTTATTTTTGATTAATAAAACTTTAGTTTAAATAATTAAATCGATATTTATAATCAAACTTAATATTTGTTATATTTTTAATCAAATTTAAATAAAAATTGAAAAGAAATATAGATCTAATTATATTTTGTATATAATTCGAATTATTTTATTACAAAATTATATTATTTAAATTATATAATAATTTAATTATGTTTCAATATTATATTAATAATATATTTTAAAATTTTTTGAATATTTTTATATTTATTTATATAAATAATATTTTAATTTATAATAAAAGTTGTAATAAGTATATTAATTATATATATTAAATATTTAATATTTTTTGGAAAATTGATTTATAAATTAATAAAAAAATATATAAATCTTTTATTTAAAAAACTAAATTTTTAAATTTGATTTTATTAAAATGAATTTTATAAAAATTTAGATTATTTTTAATTTAATATTTTAAAAATATTTTAAAAATATTAAAAATATTTTTTGTTTTACAAATTTTACAAATTTTTATAAATAATTTATTAATAAATATTTCTAAATTTATAAATTATTAATTAATTTATAAATCAAAATTAATAAAATATTTAATTTTAATTAAACCCCTAATTATGAAAAAACATTTTTAATATTAAAAAATACTATTATTTATATTTTTATCCTAATATATTTTAATTGAAAAAAAAAAGTATATATTAAATATAATATCTTCGATTATATTATTAAAAATACCCTTTCCCAAATTAAAAATAATGAACAATTATATTCAATTGTTTATTTTTTTTAAAAAAATAATTTCAATTAAATATAATTACAAAATTTATAATACAAAATTATTTATTATTATTTATTATTTTTAAAAAAAAAACCCAATATTCAAAAAACTAAGATTTTAATAAATATATTTATTAATTATAAAACATTTTAATATTATATAATTATAAAAAGATTTATTAAATAATAAATTTAATAAACTATATTTTTTACTAATTATAATTTTCAAATAATATATTAATTAAAAAAGAATAATAATAAAATTAATATTTTAAATTAATAAATTTAAAACTTTTTATATAATAAAAGAAATAATAAAATTTAATATCAATAATAAACCGTTTTAAATTATAATTAAATTTATTTAAATATTCAATTTCAAATTTGTATTATAAACATCCCCAATTTATTTTATAATAAAATAAATTTTAACGTTTGCTTTATAATATTAGATATATAATATAATAATAAATTTTATAAATATATTAAAATAATAATAAAAAACAATATTTAACAAAACAAAAAAATCTTTTTAATATTTTATTTTATTTTAAATAATAAATTACTTTATTATAAATATAAAGTTTAAATCCTAAAATTCAAAAATTCAAAAATTAATAAATAAAAATTATTATTAAAGTTGTTGAAGATCATATTCACTATAGTGACCGAGGTCTACCCCACCTCCTAATGTAGCTTAGCTTCCTCTATTGTACAGTACCCTTTACCTACTTTACAGTTCACATAGCTTTATTCTACACACACAATATACTACATGTTCAATAAAAATATACAAAAATAGATATTAAAATAAACAAATTTTTTAATATTTAAAATATAAATTAAATAATTTTATTTTAAATAAAATTTTGTTTAAATTTATTTTTAATAAAAAAATTAATAATTTAATAATCTTTAAAAAGTTTTAAATAAAATAATAATAATAATTAATAAATTTAAAAAAATCTTATAACTTAATAATAAATATACAAATCAATTAATTTTGAATAACTTTGATTTTTTCAAAATTGATAAAAAAGTTTAGCAAAAAAAATTATTAATCTAAAAAACTTAGTTTATAAAATATTAAATTCGTTTTTTTTAATATTAACCTAAAATTTAATATATTTCAATTTTTTAAAAACTTTTATTATATAAATCTAATACTCTTTTTCAGTTTAATTAAAAATAAGAATATTATTTATATAAACAATATAAAAAATATTAAAATATTTTAATAATATATTATTAATATATAATTAAAAAATTATTAATTTTTTATAAAATCTAAATAAAAATATTAAACTTTTATAATTTTTTATAAATATATAAAAAATAATTAAATACTTATTCTTCAGAATAGCTATACAAATATAATTGAAAATATAATAAATATTAAAATGGATTAAAAATTTATTACTAATTATTAAAAAAATAATATTATTAATTAAAAAAAAGAATATTTATTTTTTCAAAAAATAATATTAAATTATTAATAATTAAAACAAAAATGTATATCCCTTTTCAATTATTTAATAAATATAATTAAAATTGTATATAAAATAAAATTTATAATAATAAAGTTTTTGGAAAGATTTTTAAAAATAAATCAATAAATCTTTTTGAATTTGATTTACAATATTTTATAAAAACAAAAAATCTAATTTGATTTTTTATTGTTTTCAAAAATTATATTGTTGTATTTTAATTAAATATATAATACCTATCTCTTAATTAACTATATAATTAATTATATAATTTATTTATTTAATTAAATATATTAATTAATTAATTAAATAATTAATAAATTATATATTTATTTAATTATACAGGGTATAATTAAATGTACGGTACGGTAGTACGAACTACGCGAACACGTGCCTAGTACGATCATTCGAATCGTACAGGGTTCTTTCAGAATTCGAAACGCCGCATTAGGAAAGGTTGATTCTTTGTTCGATTTTCCATTGGAAAAAGCAATATAGTGGGGCATTTCATTTTCGATATTATGATTTTCAATCAATATAATCAATAGAATCAAAATACTATTCTACTGTATATATATATAATATAATACGTTTATCTCTTATTTAATTAATTAATCGTGATCTAGAACCTAGCCTACGTTCCCTGCGCCACGCATATACCCCTGCATATGCGTAGCATGTGACCTGTACGACTTGCAACTTGCAACAGGTTATGAGCCCGGTTCCTAGGCTATATAGGCCTGGCTCCCCTGTAGGCTAAGGAGATCCCGGTATATCGATTCAAAATCGATTCTAATAGGTCGATTTCATTGATTTTATAAGAGATATCTCGAAAAACGAATTATATATTGATTCGAATCGCGAAACCTAGCTCGAATCCAATCGAACCCTAGTTCGAAACCTAGTTCGAATCCAATCGAACCCTAGTTCGAAACCTAGTTCGAATCCAATCGCGATCCTAGTTCAGATTCATCTGCCAATCGAATCTAACCCGATTCCGAATCGAATTCGGCCCCTGAACCTACGATTCCGATTCGTATTTCGGCCCCTGAACCTACGATTCCGATTCGTATTTCGATACCGAACGAACCGAACCCACTTTTATACAAGGGTTGGAGGAATTGAAGGGATTAAGTGGAACGGCATTTTAAAGCCCGACCACTAGAATCGATTATATGATTAGATCGATTAGATCGATTATATAATTAGATCGATTCTACGATTAAATCGATTATATAAATTATATGATTAAATCGATTATATGAATTATATGATTTAATCGATTATATAACTTAATCGATTATATAAATTATATAATTAAATCGATTATATAAATTATATAATTAAATCGATTATATAAATTATATGATTCAATCGATTATATAACTAAATCGATTATATGAATTATATAATTAAATCGATTATATAATTAAATCGATTATATAAATTATATGATTTAATCGATTATATAACTAAATCGATTATATAAATTATATAATTAAATCGATTATATAAATTATATGATTAAATCGATTATATAAATTATATGATTAAATCGATTATATAACTAAATCGATTATATAAATTATATAATTAAATCGATTATATGAATTATATGATTTAATCGATTATATAAATTATATAATTAAATCGATTATACGATTAGATCGATTAGAGATTTAATCTCTACATATATATATATATATTTATATAATACTAGCGTATTTAGAATTTCGATTTATAGTTAAATCGATTTTTATTAATCTTGCTTTTAAATTTTTATTGATTTTATTTAAAAGTTTTAATTAAATTTTAATTAAAAGTTTAATTTCAATTTAATTATAATATTATTTTATAGTATTAAACCCTGAGGCCTGCGTCCCTAAGACTAAACCTAATTGAGCGTATAAAATTAGGTCCCTAGACGCTATATCTGTACGATTACGTCATCCATAGCGGATGGTATAGCAATATATCTTATACCAAGGTGCCCTAGCTTAATATTTATTTGAGAGGTGGCTGGTTTATATTGAAATAATATTATTATTATTTAACTTTAAGTTTTTATTTATGAATTAATTAATTTAAAAATATTAATTGATTCTAAAGCATTAATTAATTAGTTTAAAAATATTAATTAATTTGAAAAATTGATTAATATAAAAATACTAATTAATATAGAATAATGCTAATTAATATAAAAAAGCTAATTAATATAAGAATATTAATTAGTTTAAAAATATTAATTAATTTTAAAGCATTATTTAATTAGTTTAAAAATATTAATTAATTTGAAAAATTGATTAATATAAAAATACTAATTAATAAAAATAATGCTAATTAATATAAAAAAGCTAATTAATATAAGAATATTAATTAGTTTAAAAATATTAATTAATTTTAAAGCATTATTGAATTAGTTTAAAAATATTAATTAATTTGAAAAATTGATTAATATAAAAATACTAATTAATATAGAATAATGCTAATTAATATAAAAAAGCTAATTAATATAAGAATATTAATTAGTTTAAAAATATTAATTAATTTTAAAGCATTATTTAATTAGTTTAAAAATATTAATTAATTTGAAAAATTGATTAATATAAAAATACTAACTAATAAAAATAATGCTAATTAATATAAAAAAGCTAATTAATATAAGAATATTAATTAGTTTAAAAATATTAATTAATTTTAAAGCATTATTGAATTAGTTTAAAAATATTAATTAATTTGAAAAATTGATTAATATAAAAATACTAATTAATAAAAATAATGCTAATTAATATAAAAAAGCT
The DNA here is from genome assembly GCA_025890175.1 of Ciborinia camelliae. NCBI lineage: Eukaryota > Fungi > Ascomycota > Leotiomycetes > Helotiales > Sclerotiniaceae > Ciborinia > Ciborinia camelliae. The sequence goes on from JANPYM010000013.1 coordinate 819,965, forward strand.
AATTAATATAAGAATATTAATTAGTTTCAAAATATTAATTAATTTTAAAGCATTATTTAATTAGTTTAAAAATATTAATTAATTTGAAACATTGATTAATATAAAAATACTAATTAATCAAAATAATGCTAATTAATGATTTATATTAAAATCATAATTAAAATAATGATTCGAATCAAAATAATGATTTATATTAAAATCATGATCAATATAATGATTTAAATTAAAATAATAATTTAAATCAAAATAATAATGATTCAAATCAAAATAAATAATTAATTAATTTTATATTAATTATATATAATATTTAAAATAGATTTTTTTATGTATTTTAAATATATTATAATATTTAAAATATATTTTTTATAATATTTTAAATATATTGCGATTAATTAATTAATTTTATATTGATTAATTATAATATTTTATATTAAATGATCGCAATAAATTAATTATGATTTATATTATAATCATAATCAAAATGATTTAAATCAAAATAATAATCAAAATAATGATTTATATTATAATTATAATCAAAATAATGATTTAAATCAAAATAATAATTAAAATAAATGATTTATATTAAAATTATAATCATAATGATTTAAATTAAAATAATAATCAAAATAATGATTTAAATCAAAATAATAATTAAAATAAATGATTTATATTAAAATTATAATCATAATGATTTAAATTAAAATAATAATCAAAATAATGATTTATATTATAATTATGATTAAAATAATAAGTAAAATATATAATTTATATTAAAATTATAATTATAATAATTTAAATTAAAATAATAATTAAAATAATAATTTATATTATAATTATGATTAAAATAATGATTTAAATCAAAATAATAATTAAAATAAATGATTTATATTAAAATTATAATCAATAATGATTTAAATCAAAATAATAATTAAAATAAATGATTTATATTAAAATTAAAATAAATGATTTATATTAAAATTATAATCATAATGATTTAAATCAAAATAATGATTTAAATAGTTAATAATTAATTAATTTTATATTAATTAATTATAATATTTAAAATAGATTTTTTTATGTATTTTAAATACATTATAACATTTAAAATACATTTTTTATAATATTTTAAATATATATTGCGATTAATTAATTAATTTTATATTGATTAATTATAATATTTAACATAAAGCTTTTATTTTATATTAAATAATCGCAATGAATTAATTATGATTTATATTATAATCATAATCAAAATGATTTAAATTAAAATAATGATTTAAGTCAAAATAAATAATTAATTAATTTTATATTAATTAATTATAATATTTAGAATAGATTTTTTATGTATTTTAAATACATTATAACATTTAAAATACATTTTTTATAATATTTTAAATATATATTGCGATTAATTAATTAATTTTATATTGATTAATTATAATATTTAACATAAAGCTTTTATTTTATATTAAATGATCGCAATGAATTAATTATAATTTATATTATAATCATAATCAAAATGATTTAAATTAAAATAATGATTTAAGTCAAAATAGTTAATAATTAATTAATTTTATATTAATTAATTATAATATTTAAAATAGATTTTTTTTATGTATTTTAAATACATTATAACATTTAAAATACATTTTTTATAATATTTTAAATATATTGCGATTAATTATTTAATTTTATATTGAAGAATCGCAATAAATTAGTTAATTATAATATTGAAAATATATATATTTTTATAATATTTTAAATATATTGTAATTGATTAATTAATTTATATTAATTAATTATATTTTATAATAAAAGCAAATATATATCTAAACGCTATTATTATATTAAAAATTTAATTAATAAAAGTCTAATTGATTTAAATTGAATTTCCTCTTTAGATCAATTAGTAGATGGTTTAACTAAACCATTGGATAAAATAAAATTATTTAAATTAATTGATTCAATTTAGCAATTAATTAATAAATAAATAATAATGAAAAATAATGAATATATATAAATGAATATATATTAATGAAATTAATTGGATTAATTTTATTAATTCAATTATTAAAAATAATATTAAAAAGAATAAAATCAAAAGATTTTATTCTAAAAAATATTAATTTTCGAAATAAAATCGATACTTATATATGCTATATATACGTATTTGTATTTTATTTTATTTCATTTTTATAAATTTATTTAAAATATTTATTTAATTTCATTTCATTTTATTTTATCTTATTTTTTATTTTTTATTTTTTTTAAGAGAAAGCTATTAAGGGGGCGTGTTGTATTTTAATTAAATATATAATACCTATCTCTTAATTAACTATATAATTAATTATATAATTTATTTATTTAATTAAATATATTAATTAATTAATTAAATAATTAATAAATTATATATTTATTTAATTATACAGGGTATAATTAAATGTACGGTACGGTAGTACGAACTACGCGAACACGTGCCTAGTACGATCATTCGAATCGTACAGGGTTCTTTCAGAATTCGAAACGCCGCATTAGGAAAGGTTGATTCTTTGTTCGATTTTCCATTGGAAAAAGCAATATAGTGGGGCATTTCATTTTCGATATTATGATTTTCAATCAATATAATCAATAGAATCAAAATACTATTCTACTGTATATATATATAATATAATACGTTTATCTCTTATTTAATTAATTAATCGTGATCTAGAACCTAGCCTACGTTCCCTGCGCCACGCATATACCCCTGCATATGCGTAGCATGTGACCTGTACGACTTGCAACTTGCAACATATATAATAATCGAAATTGGATTAATAAAAAGGCAAAATATTGATAACAAAAAAAATATATATATATATCTATATAATTAAAAAAATAAATAAATAGAAAATCCTTTAAATTAAAATTTTTTGTTATATATTTTTTTTATTAATTTATAATATTTTATATAAAAATTATAAAGATTTTAATACTATAACGACAATAAAAAATATAAAGAATATAGGTATTGATTATAATAATTTAAGCAAATTTATTTTTAAAAATTCAATTGAAAAAATAACTATTATTATTAATAATAAAAAATATATAATAAATATTACTTTAAAATAAAGTTTTAATAAATTTAATATAATTAATTTTTTTTCAAAATAAAATTTTAATATTTAGTTTTTCAATAAAAAGTTTTTTATAAATTTATTATAAACAATTTTAATAATATTAAAATTCATTTTGTTTTTTAAAAATAATAAATTAATTATAATTAAAAAAAAAAAAGTTTATTTGGTTTGTTTGTTTTTAAAAATAAATAAAAAACTATCATTAATAATCTTCTTTATAAAAATGTAGGGAAAAATTGTAAAATTGATATTAATAATAAAATTCAAAATATTTATTACAAAATTGAATTTATAAAAATAATGATTATTAATAAATTTTAACTTACAAATAATAAAGTTAAGGATACAATTATAAATTATAAATTAATTGATATTAATAATAAATTCCTAAAGTTGTATTTTAATGATTAAAAAATGTATAATAAGTTGTTAATGAAAATTAAGTTTTATTTTAATCTTGATATAATAAGTAATAGAAAATAAATTAAAATTATTAAAAATATAAACAAAAGTTAATTTGAAAAAAATTAAAAATTTAATATTTTTAATAAATAAAAAAAATTGTATAATTTTATAATTAATAAAATTATTATTTAAAATATATATATCAATTAATATTTAAGAATTTTTTTTATTCTTTTTTAAAATATAATTTAAAATAAAAGATTTATTAAAAATACAAAAAATATTTACAATTTTATAAAAATAATTATTATTAGAAAATGATTAAAAAAAAAAATTAATATTTTATATAAAAAAAAAGAAATTCAAAATATAATTAAAAAACAAAACCATTTTTAAAACAATTTCTTTAAAAAAATTTAGTTTTCTAATTTAAAATTTGTAATTAAAATTATAATTAAAATTAAATCGATTTTGATATTAACAATAAAAATTTTAAAGATCTTAAAAATTATAATATAATTTATAAAAATTTTAATAAACCAAAACCAAAACTTTTATAAACAATTTATAATTTTATAATCGGATTGAAAATATTTAAAATAAAATTTGTTATTAGTATAAAAAATTTATTTTTATTTTTTAATACAAAAAAAAGGGGGTTTTTTTTTAAAAAATTGTCATACGCGTACATAGGATCATAAAGGTGAAATCGTAGATATGCAATCTGATAAAAGAACTATGCTGAAGAGGAAAGGATCCTCTTGGAAAGAACACTATCTAATATAGACGTTGATCATGTGATCATGGTGGTCACATGATCAATCACGTGACTGTCATACTAGGCAGGGGCCTTGGCGTGACAAAAATTATTAAAATCTTTATTATTGTTTTTAAATATATTAATAATAAAAATCAAAAAAAATTGATTTTTGAATAAAATATTATTAATATTATTAATCATAAATTGTAAAAAAAATAAAATACCAAAAAAATTTTATATAAAATAAATGATTTTAATAATTTAAATATTTTTATTAATCTAATAAAGTTTAATAATTATAAAATTAAAATTATAAAACAATTTATTAAAAATTTTATTGAAATATTTTTTGTTTAATTTAATATACAAATTGTATTATATAATTTTGTTGAAATAATAAAGATAATATATAAACTTTTTAAAATTAAAAAAAAATAATATAAATAATTGAATATTTTAAAAAAGTTTTATTATATTTATTTTAATATAAATCAATTTATATTTATTATTATATATTTTATTAAAGATTATAAAAATAATATTGGATATAAAAAATTTATTATTTTGAATATTAAAGAAAATAAATTTATAGATATTATTAATAATATAATTAAAAATATATTAAATTTAATATTTATTATTATTGAATAAATAAAAATTGATATTAAGTTTTTTATATATTTTATTATATTAAAAATTGAAATTTTAAATAAATTAATTTAAAATTTATTTATTTTAGAATTTTTTAAAATTAATAATAATTTATAATTTAAAAATATATATAATAATATTAAAGATAATAGATTATTGAAAATATATATTAATACGAAAATTATTAAAGTGTTTTTTGATTGTAATATAATTATCAAGAATATAATAAAGATTGTTTTTTAGTTACAAAATTTGAATATAAAGAAAATTATATTAATTGATTGTTTTGAAAAAAGATTATAAAATATTATTCTTTTTTTTTGATTTTATTAATTTTGGTATTAAATTTTTTGATAATAATAATTAAATTGTTAATATATTGTTTATATTTATCAAATTTTGTAAAAAAGTTTAAATGAATTTGTTTTTAAAAGTTTATCTTATATTTAATATTTCAAATAAAAACTTGAATATAATATTTTTATAAAAATCGGATTATCTAATTTAACGTTTTTACAAATTTAAAAATTGCAATGAATTGGGATTAAATTTCGTTTAATTTTTTTTGAATAACAATAAATATAATATTATTAAATTAATTAAAGATATTTATTTCGAAAATAATAAAATAATAATATTTAAAATTATTATTATTAATATTATTAATTATAATAAATAAATTAATATAAAAATAAAAAATATAAAAAAATATATAAAAATATATAAAAATAATTGATTTAAAAAAATAAAAAAATAAAAAATAATATTTAGTTTTGTTATATAAAATAAAAAAATTGAAATAGATTTATAATTGATTAAGGGTTATTAATAATATTATACATTAATATAAAAGTTTTTGAAATAAAATTTTAATGATTTTAAATAAAAAATTGATTTTCTTTTTTTTCATTAAAATTTTTAAAGAATATAATTGAAAATCTAAATTATATTATAAAAACAATTTGAAAATCTTAATAAATAAATAATTAGATTTATATTAATAAAAATCTAGATTTTAATATTAAAAAAAGATATAGAATAACTAAACCTTATATCGATTTAGATAATTATACTGAACTGGCGTTAATGCCTAGCGCATAATACTAAGCGAATACTATGTCTAGAATCTAATACTATAGGAATAAAGAGCATTTACCACCAGGCACGTGATCGTAGGTCACGTGCTAGTCACGTGATCTGTACCCCTGTAACTTCGTCACAATTATAATTAATAAAAAGTTTTTTGTAAAAAACGAATTGATGCTTTATTATAAAAATAATAAAATCTTATTTATTTGATAAAACAATATTATTAATAATATTATTGTTTACAGCCTTATTATATATATTAATAATTATGAAAATATTATATACGGATTTCAAATATTCAATAAAGATTTATAAAGAATAAATTAGTTTAAAAAAAAAAAAAAACAAAAGATAAAGAAAATATATATTTTGATATAAATCTTTATTATTATAATAACAAAAATATTTTTTATATATATATATATAAATAAGATTAAAAGTTATATTTAAATTATAAAGATAATATATGTAATAATTACAAAAAAATAAAGAGGGAAATAAACCTTTTTTAATAATTTATTAATATATTTATTAATAATATAAACTTTTTTCTTAAAAAGTATTATTAAAAAATAAAAAATAAAAAATAAAAAATAAAAAATAAAAAATAAAAAATAAAAAATAAAAAATAAAAAATAAAAAATAAAAAATAAAAAAATAAAAAAAATAAAAAATAAAAAATAAAAAAATAAAAAAATAAAAAATAAAAAATAAAAAAATAAAAAAATAAAAAATAAAAAATAAAAAAATAAAAAAATAAAAAAATAAAAAAATAAAAAATAAAAAATAAAAAATAAAAAATAAAAAATAAAAAATAAAAAATAAAAAATAAAAAATAAAAAATAAAAAATAAAAAATAAAAAATAAAAAATAAAAAATAAAAAATAAAAAATAAAAAATAAAAAATAAAAAATAAAAAATAAAAAATAAAAAATAAAAAACGAAATTTGAGAAATAATATAAAAAAAATATATATATAAATAAATAGAAATAAAAGAAAATTATTATTAAATCAATATTATTAAATAATAATTACCTAATAATAATATAATTATAAACAAAAACAAAAAATATGGATTAAAATCGCAAAAGTATTATAAGGAATTATACAATAATAAATAAACAAAGAAAAAAGCAATATATAAACAAAAAAATATAAATAAATAAATAAATAAATATTTATTAAATTATAAAAAAATAATATAAAATATATAAATTAATCTGTAATATACTATAAAAACTATAAAACTATAAAACTATTAACTAAGATTATCTTCAAAATTAGGATATTATAGATTATATAATATTTGATAGAATGAACGAATAATATAAGCGATTCGAATATATACCGAAGGGAATTTAGATTTTTCTATCTTTTTATTTTTTTATTAGCTTTATATTATATATAATTATAGGTCCATTGCATGGTCTTTGTATATATAGTATATATAAATAGATCTAATCGATTAAGAATTTACTACTACTACTACTATATCTATATAAACTTAGAGATTTTAAATAATAAAGAAAATCAATTTAAGAATTAACTATTATTAAATATAGCAGGGTTATAATATAATTTTCTATAAAACAAAGGTTTATTTTTTAAAATACAATAAAGGTTAAAATAATTGCGATTAATAAAAAAATTAAAGAATTAATTTAGATAAAAAAACTGATTATTGATTTCAACAAGTGTTTTATTATTAAAACAAAATATTTTATTTTTATTTTATATATAAATAATAAAAATAAAATAAACTAGATAAAAAAGAATAAGTTTTATAATAAAGCGAAATATATTAATATTAAATAATATTTTATTTAAAACGATATAATAGATTTAAATAGATTTAAAATATTATAAATTGTTGGGGTAAAACAAATAATTAACATTTTAACAAAACAATTAATGTATCCAGGATTTCTTATTCATTATTTAAATCTAGAATTAAATATAAAGATAAAATAAATAAAAATATATATAATTAATTTTAACAATATTTTTATACTACAATATAATATATTATTATAAAATAATTGAATTTTATAGAAGATTTAAATATTATAATTATAATTATATATTATTACATTATTATAAAAATTAATAAGATTTAGATTAATTAGTTTATTTTTAAATAATTGTAAATTATAAAAAGAATATTATAAAAACACATAAATATTATATATTCATTATATAAGGAATATATTACGGATACAGGATTAACATAAAACGTTAGTTTTATATCCTGTAGCATATAATCTCCACACGATTCATGTAGATATTATACATAATAATACAACAAAAATAGCCCAAAATGACCGATTTTGGTACAAATGAGTGGCCGGAAACCAGGGGAGGCCGGAAAATAGGGTAGGGGACTTAGTAGGTATGTATTATGGATATCATCAAAATAATCAAATCGAGATTCATCATTCTTCATTATTCAATACCTACCTACCTACTTACCTACCTATCTACCCTTTAGCTCATCAGATCCATATATTACTAATAACACCAGACTCATCTCACCTCATCTCGCCTCATCATTTAAGATCTACCTACCTACCTACCTCCAGTTAGCTAAGGTAAGGTAGGGTACCTTAGCGGAGACCCTTGGTTGCGAAATACTATATTTTCGTTCGAATATTAGTATAATCGCGGGTCTCCCCACTTTAGCTTATTTTGAACCAGATTACGTTTAAGCGGGCGAACGTGAATTCGTGTGCGAAACCTATTTCGCGTTTCAAATTACTATTAAAATTACTATTAAAATTACTATTAAAATTACTATTAAAATTACTATTAAAATTGTAAATTTTAATTTTCAAAAATTTTCAAAAATGTATAATATAATTAATTTTGAATTTGAAAATTTGAAAATTTGTAATATGATAAACAAGCTTTGCCTCCGGCCCTACAATGCCGAAAAAACAATTCGTCTTGCTACGCTCCTCGAATCATTTTTCAGAGTATCTAGTAGAGTCTACAGCGTAACTCATCTGCCGGAGACTATCAAATATCTAATCTGATAATATTAAAGCTATTCGCAATTTCTTTTTTTTTCGAAAAAATAAAATAATTAATAAAATAATTAATAAAATAATTAATAAAATAATTAATAAAATAATTAATAAAATAATTAATAAAATAATTAATAAAATAATTAATAAAATAATTAATAAAATAATTAATAAAAGATTATTAATAATAAATTTTTTTATAATTATAAAAATAATAAAAAATAATTAATTATTTTAAAAATATAATATAATTTTTAATTTTATTATATTTAAAATATTCAATTTTTCAATTTCTTTTATTCATTTTATTTATTATTTCTAAAATTTATATAATTTATATTTTTTTATATTTTTATTATTTATCTTTTATTTTTATTTTTTTTCTTTTATTTTTTTACTTTTTATTTCTAATTCTTTTAATTTTCTTTTATTCTTTTAATTTAATTTAATTCTTTTAATAATTTATTTTCAAAATTTATATATTTACATTTATATTTAATCCTTTCCTTTTTCACTTTTTTTATTAATTTATTTAATTATCTTTTAATCTTTTTTTAAAGATTTTTTTTAATTATTTTTATTATTATTTTTATTATCTTTTTATTATTTCTTTTATTACTTTTATTATTACTTTATTTATTTATTTATTTATTAATTCTTTTATTACTTTTTTTATTACTTTTTTTATTACTTTTTTTATTACTTTTTTTATTACTTTTTTTATTACTTTTTTTATTACTTTTTTTATTACTTTTTTTATTACTTTTTTTATTACTTTTTTTATTACTTTTTTTATTAATTCTTTTTATTAATTCTTTTTATTAATTCTTTTTATTAATTCTTTTTATTAATTCTTTTTATTAATTCTATTTATTAATTCTTTTTATTAATTCTTTTTATTAATTCTTTTTATTAATTCTTTTTATTAATTCTCTTTACTTATTTCTTTTATTAATTCTCTTTACTTATTTCTTTTAGTAATTTCTTTATTTTATTTCTTAATAAAATTATTATTTTTGAAATTTATAGAATCTTTCTTTTATTTTAATTTTTAATCTTTTTTTTAAACATATTTATTTTTCAATTTTTTATTTTTTTAATTATATTTTTTAATTATTTCTTTTTTAATTTTTTATTATTTGTTTTTCAATTTTCTCTTTTAATTCTTTTTAATTTTTTTTCATTCTGTTTTTCTTTTTAATTCTGTTTTTCTTTTTAATTCTTTTTTTCTTTTTAATTCTTTTTTTCTTTTTAATTCTTTCTTTCTTTTTAATTCTTTCTTTCTTTTTAATTCTTTCTTTCTTTTTAATTCTTTCTTTCTTTTTAATTCTCTCTTTCTTTTAATTCTTAATTATTAATTCTTTTTATTTTTTATTATTTATTTCCTTAATTAATCTTTTTAATTATTTCTTATTTTTTCTTTTTTAATTTTATTACTTTTATTTTTATTTTTATTTTTTTGATCTTTTTCAATATAATTTATTTATACCAAAAATTTTAAAATTATTTTTAATATTTAATTAATTCGAAATATTTTTTTAATATTAAATCTTTTCATTTATTTTATTTATTTTATTTACTTCATTTATTTTATTTATTTCATTTACTTCATTTATTTCATTTATTTCATTTTATTAATTGTTAAAAGAAGTGTATTAATTTCAAAGGACTTTTGAAGAGTTACACTTGATATTTCAAAATAGTGTTCCAATCGTACACAGACCATCCGCAGTTTAAGAGTGTTTTATAATATAATATGTTAGATGTTAGATATCAACAGGCGGTGCCATTTTTGAAAAAAAAATAAAAAAATAACCGAGTTAGCCGAATAGCCGAAATAGTCGAAATAGCCGAACTAATCGAGCGTAGCGAGAAATGAGAGTTTGAAAGCTTGTCTCTATAAATGTAGCATACGCTACACGCGCATGCTGTGCATGCTGTGCTTGCGCTAGCGCAAGCAGTGTACTATAAGTAGTTTAACTTGCAGATAATCAATATAATAGCTTTTACGACATTACAACAACTGTAACTTTATCAATAAATTTTGCTTTTTTTATAATATAAAAAAACGAGCTTTGAAACCAGGCGCTTCGAGCCTAAAAATAAATAGGAATGCTTTTTAAACGTCTATTTATTTTTTATACCTTTTACGATCTACCTTGTAACTTATCTTGCCGAAAATTTATTAAATATTTAATTTAATAATAATAAAGCTATTTTTAAAATATTAAAATAAAAAAAGAGAAAAGGGAAAGAAAAAAGGAAAAAGAAAGGGAAAAAAAAAGAAAAAGAAAAGGGAAAGAAAAAAAGAAAAAGGAAAAAAAAAGAAAAAAAAAGCTTCTCCCTCTCCCTCTCCCTCTCCCTTTTCCCTCTCTCCCATCCCCTCTCTCCCATCCCCTCTCTCCCATCCCCTCTCTCCCATCCCCTCTCTCCCTTCCCCTTCTTCCCCTCTTTCCCCTTCTTCCCTTCCTTCCCCTCCTTCCCTTCTCTCCCTTTCCCCTTTCTCCCCTTCCCCTCTCTCCCCTTCCCCTCTCTCCCCTTCCCCTCTCTCCCCTTCCCCTCTTTCCCCTTCCCCTCTCTCCCCTTCCCCTTTCTCCCCTTCCCCCCTTTCCCATTCCCTTTTCTTTTTCCCTTTTAACTTGAAAATAAAAAAGTCAATCAAAATAAAAAACATTTCAATAATAAATTTCTTAACAACTACAAATCATATAAATATAAACATTATATTATTAAAAAACTTTTATTTAATAAAATATAAATATTTATATTAAATCTATTTTATATATTAATTATAAATATTTATATTAATTAAAAAAGTTTTTTCTAATTAATATTTTTATACTAATCATTTATACTTTTTGAACTCCCAATCAAAATTACGAATTCCAATTTAATTCAATATTTTAAAATATATATATTAAAAATAATTTTACAAAAACATAGTCTAAAAATTTCTTTTCCACAACAGCTAGTTTTTTTCAATATTGTTGGAAATGATATATAATGCTAAGCAAAATAACTTAGTACAACTATTTTTTAATAAGTTATAAATCTAATTAGCACAATTATTGAACATATAGTATATGTATTGTGTGTATAGACTAAAGCTATATATAGGAACTATAAAGTAGATAAAAGGTATTGTATAACAAAGAAAGCTAAGCTACATTAGAAGGTGAGGTAGATCTCGGTGACCTCGGTTATCTATATTATTATAATGAATATGGTATAATGATATGATCTTTAACAACATTAATAAAATGTATAGTTCTTATAGCTTATTACGTATAACTAAAAGCTTTTTATGAAATTTATATTTAGATCTATTTTTCTAAATAAATTGCAAATAGATAAACGATCTATCAAATAGAATCGAAGCTACAAGCTTGATTTGAAACGTATAAGATTCTAGTTTGAATACATTTAGTATAGAGGAAGTGTTGGAAATAATATATAATACTAAACAGAATAACTTTATTGAAGATCATATTCACTATAATATAATCGAGGTCTACCTTACCTCCTAATATAGCTTAGCCTCCTCTAGTTGTACAATATCCTACCTTTTATTTACTTTACAATTCTTATACATAGCTTTAGTTTATATATATAATATATATATACTATATATTCAATAAATTATAAAGCTTGTATAATCGTATTTTATTAACAATTATATCAAGTTCGAATACAATTATTTTCGATTTTTTTTTTGTTATTACGAAATAAAGAAAGATAATTATATTTAAAAATAATAATTGGGGCGAATTCAAAAATTCGATTTTTTTAGTATTAGTTTTTGCAAAAATTATTAATATTGTAGAAAATATTAAAAAGAAACTAAATATTTTGGATAATAAGGATTTATTCAACAATTACAAAAAATATTGCGATTATATTTTATCGATTTTGAATTTTGATATTAATAATATATATTGTTTAATTTTGATATCTTTCGTTTGAGATTTCAATATTGCTGATATATAAAAAGTATTAAAAAAAACGATAATTCGATATATTTATAATTTATTACAAAAATCAAAAAATAATTTTATTATATCGAATTTGATTTTAAAACTTAATTATTTCGTTAGTTTTTCAAACAATTTTTTTATTTTTAATGATAAGTTTTTTTTAATATTTAAATAATAAATAACAAAAAAGTTTTTTAATAATTTTTAATTAAGATTTTCAAATTATTTAAATAATAATAAATCAAAATATTTATTTTTAATTTCAATTTCTTTTTTCAAAATGTTATAATCATTTTCGTAATAGCAAAAAAATTAATTACAATAATAATAATAAACGTTATTAACAATCGAAAATTATAATATAAATATAATAAAAAAGAATGATATAATAAATTTTAAGATTATAATAATTGTAATAGTTTTAAATAAAACGATTAAAATAAAATTAATAACAATTTCAAAAATAAAATTAATAAAATTATTAAAAATTAATATCGCTTTTATTTAAAAATAAAATATTATTAAAAAGATTATTGTTTTTTAATAAAAGTTTAAAAGAATATCAAAAATAATAAAAAAAAATTTATTAATAAAAAAAACAAAAATAAAAATAAAGATATTAAAACTAATTTTGTTAATAATTAATATAATAATATTATTTATTTGAATTTAATTATATATATAATTGATTTTGTTGAAAATTATATCACTATACCATATTCACTATAATATAAATAATCAAAATCTATTCCATTATTTAAAATAATTTAACTTTCTCTATTATATAATACACTTTACTTACTTTATAATTTTTATATATAACTTTAATTTATATATATAATATACATATTATATATTTAATAAATTATAAAATTTATATAATTATATTTTATTAACAATTATATTAAATATAAACACAATCTTTTTTAACCCTTCCTTTATTATCATAAAATAAAATAAAAATTATATTTAAAAACAATAATTAAAATAAATTTAAAAATTTAATTTTTTTAACATTAATTTTCATTAAAACTATTAATATTATAAAAAATATTAAAAAGAAATTAAATATTCTAAATAACAAAAATTTATTTAATAATTATAAAAAGTATTATAATTATACTTTATTAATTTTGAATTTTAATATTAATAATATATATTATTTAATATTAATATTTTTTATTTAAGATTTTGATATTATTAATATATAAAAAATATTAAAATAAAAAAATAATTTAATATACTTATAATTTATTACAAAAATCAAAAAACAATTTTATTATATCAAATTCGATTTTAAAACCTAATTATTTTATTAATTTTTCAAACAATTTTATTATTTTTAATAATAAGTTTTTTTCAATATTCGAACTATTAATAATAAAAAAAATTTTTAACAATTTTTAATTAAAATTCCTAAATTATTTAAATAATAATAAATCAAAATATTTGTTTTCAATTTCAATCTTTTTTTTTAAAATATTATAATTATTTTTACAACAATAAAAAAACTAATTATAATAATAACAACAAATATTATTAACAATTAAAAATTATAATATAAATATAATAAAAAAAAATAATATAATAAATTTCGAAATTACAATAATTTTAATAATTTTAAATAAAATAATTAAAATAAAAATAATAATAATTTTGAAAATAATATTAATAAAATTGTTAAAAATTAATATTATTTTTATTTAAAAATAAAATATTATTAAAAAAATTATTATATTTTAACAAAAATTCAAAAAAATATTAAAAATAATAAAAAGAATTTTGTTAATAAAAAAAATAAAAATAAAAATGAAAATATTAAAACTAATTTTATTAATAATTAATATAATAATATTATTTATTTTAATTTAATTATATATAATTAATTTAATTAAATAAATATTTGATTTTAATATTTTTTAATATTTTATTAAACAAATTAATAATTTTAAATATATTTAATATTAATTAATTCTTAAAAATATAAAAATTATTAATAATTTTTTTATTAAAAATATTATTTTTAAAAAAACTAAAATCAAAATAATAATATTATTTAATATATAATTTATATTTAAATTCAATTTTATTTAATTTATTTTTATTAATTTATTTATAAATTTCAATTATAAAATTATATTTGAAAATAATTTTATATTATACTAAAAATTTGATTAACTATATTTTATCATTAAAAAATTAAAAAATTTATATATTCTTTAATAATTTATTTTAATTATATATAATAAAAATATAAATTTAAATAAAATATTTATAAAACTTATTTATAAATATTTTAAATATTTAAATTATAATTAATTAAATTAATTTAAAAAATATATAATTAATTTTAAATTTAATAATAAAATTAAAATAAAAAAATAAAAAATTTATAAATTTTATTTTATAAAACAAATAAAAAAATATTTTAATAAATATATAACTATTTATATATTTATCAAATTTTATTAAATTTATTATAATTTCTTTAAAATATAATTAATTTTTTTAATTAAAAATTAATACTTTATTATTATTATTAATAATATAATTTAAACTAATTAAATTTAATATATTTTAAATAAAAAAATTATAATTATAATTTTAATACTAACAAATCTATTCCAAATAATTAAAAAAAAATCTAACTTAAAAATTGTAATTATACAAATTAATAATAATAAAAAAAATTCAAAAAAATTAATTAATAATTCAAACTTTTTTTTTTCAAAAAATATTTTATAAATAATATTACAAAAAAAGAAATTTAAAATATTAATACTAAATCCCAAAATTTATTATTTCAAATCAAATTAAAAACCAATTAATAAAAAATTATTATAAAATATATTATTTAATTAATAAATCAATTCTTTATATATATATTTTTATTTAATAATATTAATTTATTTTTATTTATAATTATTTTTTTCAAAATATCTTATAATAGATTATTTAATTTTTCAAAATTTCGAATTTTTAATTATAAAATATTTATTTAAAATTTTTAATATTTAAAAAAATTAATAAAAAAATTTAAATCAAAAATATTAAAAAAAAATTATATTTTTATAAAAATAAAAGGATATTATATTTATTTATTTCTAAATTTATTTTTTAAAAAAATTATTAAAATTATAAATATTAATTTTAATAAATATAGTTTTTTATTTAAAAAGATTTTAAATAAAAAATAATTTAATATAAATTTATAAACTTTTATATTTAATATAAACAAAAAAAAAACTTATTATTTTAAATAAAAAAATTTTTGAAAAAAAAAAAAATAAATAATATTACTTTCTCAACTATTTTATAAAATAAAAAATTTAGCCAAAATCTGATTTTTATAAAAAAAGATTTAAAATTTTTTTTTAATAATTAGATTATTTAACAAAATAAGGTTTTAAAAATCAATATTAATAATATTAAAAAATTAATTTATATAAAAATATTAATTAAAATAATAAATTTTAAAAATATTATATAAAAAAACGTTTTAATATAAATATTTATTATTAAATTTAAACTAAAAATTTTACAAAAAAATAATATTTTTAAGATTTTTCAAACAATTTCAAAAAAAAAAAATTAATAATTTTTAAATGAATTTTAAAAAACAAATTAAATTAATTTAAATAAATTATTAGAAAAAAGGTATAATTTATAATTAAAAATTATTTTTAACAAAAAAATATTAATTTTAAAAAAATATTTATAGAAATTAATAAATATTTTATATTATAAATTATATTTATAAAGGTTATTATTAAAAATTTTGAAATCAATAATATAAATATTGATATAACATTTTTAAATAATAAATTAATTAATATTAAAATCTTAATAAAAATATTTTAATTTTTTAAAAAAATCTTTTTAAAAATTATAAAAATATTAAAAAAAAATTTAAACGTTTATTTTAAATTAAAAAAGTTTTTTTATAAATTAAAATAAATTTTTTAAATATAATAATTTATTATTTAAAATTTTTTGAAAAATATAGAATTAATTTCGATATTTATAAATTCAAATTTTTTTATTAAAAAAAAATATTTTTTTTGTTATATATTAACGATTTGTTATTAATTAATAAATATATAAATATTGATTTTGTTAAAAAAAGAATTAATGTTAAATAAAAATATAAAAATTTTGGATTAATTTAAATATTTTTTGAAATTTAAATTGAAAAAAATAAAAGACATTATATCTTCAAAATTTATAATTTAATTTATATTAAAAAAATATTAAAAGAATTTAATATTTATTTTTTTAATATTAAAAAAACTTTTTTGTCTCCCAAAATAATAATTTATAAGATTAATTTTAATAATTTATTTTTTAATAATAAAAAAAATCTTTTTCTTTAAATAATAAACTTTTATATTTATTTATTAAATATAATTCAATTAAATATTTTTTTTATTATAAGATAATTTACAAAAATAATATAATTATTTAGAATATAATATTTTGTATTTATAAAATATTTATTTTAGTATATTGCGAAAATTTTTTTTTTGGAATTCTATATTTTAATCATTTATAATAACCTTTTTTGAAATATATAGTTTATATTGATTTAATATAGGGTTTAAAATAATATTGGAAATCCACATAAAGGATTATTATTATATATTATAAAAAGATAATTGTTTAATTATTAATTAGGTAAAAATTTATTTTTTAAAATATTATAAAAACAAAAATAATTATTATAAACGAAAATATTAAAAAATTTATATAAATAAAGAAATTGATTATAAATTTAAAAGAACATATAAAAATAAAATCATTTATTTTAATATTATTTGTAAATAATAAAAGCAATATTAATTAAATTAAAAAAAACAAATTTTATAATAAAATCAAACATATAAATATTAGATGATATTATATTAGGGATGATATGGTGGATGGGAATAAATTTAGGATACTTTAGGTAACTAATACTAATTAGATTATAAATATTTTGACTAAACAATTAATTCCGGTTAACTTTTTTATTTATTATATCGAAATAAACTTAAATATAAAAAAACAATAATTTAAATATTTTTATATTATAATATAATCATATCATATAATACAAAATAATTGAATTTTATAGGAAAATAGATATTATAATTATAGGTTGTTATAGAAATTAATAAAGTCTAAAATATAATTCGATTCGATGATTATTAATCATAAAGGGGATGTTGAAGATCATATTCATTATAATATGATCGAGGTCTACCCCACCTCTTAATATAGCTTAGCCTCCTCTAATTGTACAGTATTCTACCCTCTACCTATTTTACAGTTCCTGTACATAGCTTTAGTCTACATACACAATATACACATACTACATGTTCAATAAACTTAGTACAACTATTTTTCGATAAATATATTTGATCCCTTTATTATATTATAAATTTTACTAATCTTGAATTTAAATTTTCAATATTTATTTTGGATATATTTAAATAGTTTAAATTTTAAATTAAAATCTTTTTTGTAATTTTATATTGCTTAGATTTGTGACGAAGTTACAGGGGTACGGGTCACGTGACTAGCACGTGACCTACGATCACGTGCCTGGTGGTGAATGCTCTTTATTCCTACTTCGCAACTTTTTTTTCAACTGCCCCTATCACCCTGGTCACCCAGGTCTTGTTTGTCTTAAAAATCCCGAATCAAATATCTAGTTACCTAGATCTGTTGTATTAAATATTTTGTTTAAACTTTTATTACATTATTTATATTATTTATATTGTCCGAAAGTAGCTTTTACATTTAAATTCAAAATTATTAAAATTATTAAAATTAATTATGTTAATATTATTAATCATTAATTATCAATTATTAATTATTTAATTAAGTTATATTATATATATATAAATTTTAATTAAATTATACAATTTTGTTATTTTTGAATTAATATAGTTGTATTGAAATCGATTTATATATTTTCAAAATATTATAAATTTTGATTATATGATTATGTATAAGCTATTTTCGAATAATATAAATAATGTGAATAAATAGGTAATAATTGTTGATAATATATTTAATATAGTAAATTTGGATAATTAAATAATAGGTATAGTAAATTATAATAAACAAAATCTGAATTATATTTGAATATAGGTTTGATTGATTAAACTTTAGTATCTTTATTAGTATTGTCTAAACCCCACATTGTTGTCCAACAGAAAAAAAGTTGCGATGTATAGTATTAAGTTCTAGGCATAGTACTCGCTTAGTACTATGCGCTAGGCACTAGCGTCAGTTCAGTACAGCTACCTAGATCTATATAAGATTCAGCTATCCTGCACCTTTTTCTAACATTAGAATCTAGATTTTCATCAATACGAATCTTAGTTCCTAAATCATTAGATCCCCAAGTCGTCCTCGTGATATTATTAGTATTAAGATAATATATTATTATTTATTTATTTATTTATTTATTTATTTATTTATTTATTTATTTATTTATTTATTTATTTATTTATTTATTTATTTATTTAATATATTATTATTTATTTATTTATTTATTTATTTATTTATTTATTTATTTATTTATTTATTTATTTATTTATTTATTTATTTATTTATTTATTTATTTATTTATTTATTTATTTATTTATTTATTTATTTATTTATTTATTTATTTATTTATTTATTTATTTATTTATTTATTTATTTATTTATTTATTTATTTATTTATTTATTTATTTATTTATTTATTTATTTATTTATTTATTTATTTATTTATTTATTTATTTATTTATTTATTTATTTATTTATTTATTTATTTATTTATTTATTTATGGGGGCAAGCCCCCAAACCCCCATTCCTCGCTACGCTTGATTTGCAGGTTCGATGTATAGGCTAAATAGGTTCGTAGATTTGTAGGTTTATAGGTTCGTAGCTAGGTTTGGCTAAATAAGCTAAATAGATTAGATAAACTAGATAGATTAAATAAGTATGCAATTGGGATCTTTAGCGAGTTAGTTAAAAGATACGGAGCATAATTATGATTATTTAAAAGTAATCTTTAAAAATAATACATTTTCAAAAAATGGCCTTTTTTATAGATATTTATTATTATATAATATAACAATAAAACATAATACTTTAAAATTGAATTTGAATTTGCAAATTTATAAAGAATTATTAATTATTATTAATACTTTTAAATATTCATAATTTAAATTTGAAAAAATAAAAACTTTTATTTATATTTTAATTAATTATAATATTTTATAATATTTTATAATTATAAAAAAATTTAATTAACAATAAATTTAATAAATATTTATTATATCAAAATCTTTGCTTAATGATGATAGTTATATGATTGATTATATAACCATTATAATTATATGATTAATGTTTATATTAGATAGTATTTTTTTTAAAATAATTTTTTTTTTAATATAATTTTTTTATTAGATTGTATATTTATAATTTTATTTTTATAATTTTATATGATAATATTAATATTATTCAATTATAATTTTAAAATTTAATATTAATTAAAAAAATTAAATATTATTATAAACATTTTAATTTAGAAATTTAATTATAAATTTATTAATAATTAAAATAATTGATAATAATATTAATATATTTTTAATTTTAAGTAATTATTTTTAATATTTTAAAAATATTTTAAAACAATTATTTTTATTAAATATATAGTATTGTATATATAAACTAAAGTTATGTATAAGAATTGTAAAGTAGATAAAGGGTAGTTTAGTATGTATATATAATCCATTTTTAGAGGTTTCGCTTTTGATTGATGATTTAAGGGATCTTTTTGAGAGGGTTTAATTGGCCAACTTTTTAATTAAGCTTAATAGTTGGATATTAAAACTTTTTAAATAATAATTTTTGAATTATAATATTAATAAATAATTTAATATATAATTTAAAATATAATTTAAAAAAAATAAAATTATACAATCAAAATAATATATTAAACTTTTTTCTAATTTATCTAAATTTCAAATTATATATAATATAAAACTTTTATTTTTTATTTTTTTATTTTCTTTATTTTTTAATTTATATATCTTTGAATTTTAATTCAAAAATATTATAAATAATATCAAATAATATATCAAATATCAAGTATTAAAAATTCATTAAGTTTTAATTATATTCGATTTAAAATTAAATTTTATTATAAAAATTAAGTTTGATTATAAAAATTAAGTTTGATTTAATTATAATTATTATTTTTAAACTTTTTATATATTAAATATTGAATTAATTATATATCGAATTATATTTTTTTATTATATATTTGAATTCTTTAGATTGCTTTATACATTCAATATTAAAAAAAAAAAAAATTAATAAATATATATTTTTATATCATTTTTTATATTGTTATTAATTATATATAATTAAAAATCCCGATACAAAATCAAGAAATTCAATTAATAATAATATAACAACCAATAATTCGTTTTGAATAAAATTAATATCAAATTGTAAAGAATTAATTGAAAGAAATTTAGAACTAAATTTTATTATAAAAAATATAATGATTATTAATATAAAGTATTGTCACGCCAAGGCCCCTGCCTAGTAGACGACAGTCACGTGATTGATCATGTGACCATGGTGGTCACATGATCAACGTTTATATTAGATAGTGTTCTTTCCAAAAGGATCCTTTCCTTTTTAGCATAGTTCTTTTATCAGATTGCATATCTACGATTTCACTTTCATGATCCTATGTGACGCGTATGACAAGTACATTATAATTACAAATATAACTAAATTTTCGGTACAAAATATTTATTTAATTAGTTGGTCTATTAGACCCTCTAGACGGACCATCCAAATATCATATGATGCCCGAGGGTATTATATAATCACTAGATTAGGTAAAGGATACTATATAGTAGAAGAAAGTTAAGCTATATTAGAAAGTGGGGTAGACCTTGGTGATCTCGGTCATCCATACTATTATAGTGAATGTGGTATAGTGATATGATCTTCAACAATTTTAAAAAAAAATAAAATTCTTTTTATTAATTTTATATTTTTAATTTTTAATTTAATTTAAAATAATACTTTATTTAATAAATTAAATTTTTTTGATAAAGCTAAAACTTTATTTTTTATCTATATTATAAATATTTAATCTTAGAATTTTTTTTATAAACAAATAATCCGGAAATTAATTAATAATAATTAATTTAACAAAAATATATAATTTGATTTATATTTCATTAAAAACAATGTTTTATTGTATTGAAAACAAATATAAATATCCAATTTAATTCAAATAATGTTACATAGCTGGCGTAGCATACTATATATAGTATGTTAGCTTCTAGATAGTAATCTAGAATTATACCTTTTTAGATCATATCACGAGAACGACTTGGGGATCTAATAAATAAAGAACTAAGGTTTGTATTAATAAAAATCTAGATTCTAATATTAGAAAAAGATGTAGAATAGCTAAATCTTATATAGATCTAGATAGTTATACTAAATTGATAGTATTAATATTTAATATATAATACTAAACAAGTATTATGTTTTAAAATTTAATATTATAAAAATGAAAAGCATTTATTATTAAGTATATAATTATAAATTACATATTAATTATATAATCCGTATTTTTATAACTTTGTTATATTATTTCTCGACTTTAAATTAATAAGCTTTTATAAGGCGTCAAATTTGAAATCTTTTTTTTATCGGTTATCCTTTTAATTGTAATCTATTAGAACTAAGATGCAAAATTAAAAAATCAAAACTATTAAATTTGTGAAGATATTATTTATAAAAATCTTAAATCAGTTTTTTATAATAAAACAATTTATTAATATTTTATTATTTATAATTAATATTTTAATTAATTTATTTAATATAATATTACAAAATATTTTGATAAAATTAGAAATTTAAGATTCTAATAATTTTATTTTTTATCTTTTTTATTAATCTTAAAGATTTGAAATAAATTGATATATTGCCTAAATAAAATATTGTTTATATAAAAACAAATAAAATTCGAATAAAAAATATTATAAATATAATTTGATTTATTAAACAAAAACAATTTATAAAAAAACAATTTAATAAATTAAAAAATAATACAAAATTTAATATTTTTATAATTTAGTTTTTTAAATAAACAAAAAGTTTTAATATTCTTAATATTTAATTAAATTAAGTTATTTTTTTTTATTAAAAAAATTGGTTTATAATAAAAATTGGTTTTATATTTTATTTAAATTTAATTAAATATAATAAATTTAATATAATATTAATAAATATTTTTTATTTTTTAAACAAATATTAAAGCTTAATGTTTTTCGGATTTGAAATTAGTATTTTGAAATATCTTCGATTTTCTTTATAAAATAAAATCAAAAATTTGTTATAGTTCAAAATTATTATAAACAAAAAACAAATTAATCCTAATAATTGTAAAATATATAGATTTAATTGTAGTTTTAATTAGTATAAACTATTTATTTTAATCATTTTGAAAATAATTAATATAATAATATAAATATTTTTTAAATTTTCAATTTAATATTTCAAATTAATTATTTATTTTGAAATAATAAATGGTCAATATAAACTTTTAAATATTTTATAATTAATAAAAATATCGTTAAACTTTATTATTTTATTATAAATTTTTATTAAAAACAAAAAACTTAATTATTTTAATATTTAATTATAAAATAATATAAAAAATTATTTTAGTTATTTTTTTAATATTCAAATTTTTGGTATGAAAAAACCTTGAAAAAAAATTAATTTAAATAAATTCGAAATTTTTTTGTTTAATTAATTTATATATTTATATAATAATAATATTATATTTGTTTTTTGTAATTAAAAGTTAAACAATATAATCTATATTAATATATCATTAAAAACAATTAATAATTAAAAATAAATTTAAAACCCCATTATAAATATTCTGAAATTTATTTATTTATTTACATTTATAACAATTATATAAATATTAAACAATTATAATATTTATATTAAATTAATTGTCGATTTATCTCAGGGTAATAAACACATATATATGGTAATAGGGTGACTAGCAATAGTAGATATAAAACTTATTATAATATTAATAATGTTTTAATTAAAAGAATGCAAATGGGAATATTCTAATATAAATGCCTAACGTATCTAGTCTACATTAGCATACGTATAGGCAAAAATATATGATAAAGTCATATAATTAATAAAAATAACCTTTATTATAATATTAATATTTTTTTAAAATTAAATTAATTATATATATATATAAATAAAAAAGTTTATAAAAAATTTAAATAAAAAAATTTATTTTATCCGTTTATTAATTTATTATTTATATTAAAATATAATAGTATATTAAAATATTATTTTGAATTTTATAAAATACAAAATATTATATATTATTTTTATTTATTTTTAATAATTTATAATCAAAAAATTATTAATATTTTTTTTTTTTTTTTTACTTATTTATTAATCTTGAATTTATAATAATTAATATTGATAAGGTTTGTTAATATTAAACAATATTTTGATTTAATTATAATATTAATCGAATTGATATTATTGTTAATTTATTTGATTTTTGTAATCTTTTTTTGTTTATAAGATTATTGAAGATATATAATATCGATTATTAGTTTTTTTTTTATAATGATGTTAAGCTTTATAATACAATTATAAAATAATTTGGAATTGGTGTATATGATAAGTGATATAATAATTGATATAATTTTATTAATAGTATTTTTAAATATAGCGATGATATTAAAGTTTAATATTAAAATATAAAATTCGGTGGTTAATATATTATATATTATTTTTTTGTATTTAACAAATAATTAATAAAAAATATTAATATTTCCGAATTTGTTAATTAATATAATAATATATTTGATTTGTAAAAAATAATTCTTATTATTAATAAATAATATATTAATAAATATAATAAATTGAAAAAAGTTAATATTAAGAAATATAAATATAAATTCTTTTTATAATATTATTCTTTTATTATTAAAATCGTTTATGTTAAGATAGAAAATACAAGGAATCAATTAAATTAATATTAAATCAAAAACCTTTCATTGTTTTTTAAATAAAATTATTATTATCTTTTTAAATAATTAATAATACATTATTGATTATTATTTAAATAATAATGTTTTGTTTAATATAAAGTTTTGTATATTTTCAAAATTCTTTTTATTTAATTTTAAAAACTCGTTTTTATATATATTAAATAATTAAAAATTAAATATTATATTAAAGATTTGCTATTGATTAATATTAAACGTTAACGATCGCTAATATTTTGATTTTAAATCTAAATTTTTTATCCAAATATTCTTTTTATTTTTTTTATTTTTAAATTTATAACAAAATTCTTTTTTTTAAAACGTTTTATCTAAAAAATCTTATTCATTAGAATTTATCGTTTATATACATTAAAACATTTTTTCGGTTTATACTTTTATAATTATTCTTTTGTATAAACGATAATCTTTAAATAATAATTCATTTTTTATTAATTCAAAATCTGTATTATTAATAAAATATCAATTTTGGATAGAATATATTTTAATATTATATATTTGTATTACCTTAATTTTTTTAATTTGTTAAAAATTTTATAAATATTAAACAAATATCAATTAAATATTGTTAATTATTTTAACAATTTTATTTTTAAAGTTTTATATTTAAAACTTTTTTTTTAGTATAAAAAAAAAATTTTTTGTTGATTTTTTTGTTAAATAATTAAACTTTATATTCTTTATTATTTAAAATATTTATATTTTTTTTGTTTTTATAATTCGGAATTCAAATTTTTAATTTTTTATTAATATCATTTTTTATATCTTTTTATATTTTTTTTTAATTAATTATTTTATTAATATTATATTTTTTTTGGTTTTTTTTATATTAATTATTTAACGTTTTGCAAATACTTTTATAATTTTTATTAAACTTATTTATTTTTGTTGTTTAAAATTAATTAATTTTTATAAAATTAAAAAAATATTAAAAAATAATAATATTATAAATCAAAAATATTTGTTTTTTAATAATTTTTTATTATTGTACAACAAATATATTTATAAAAAAAAACTTTGTAATCTATATCCCAAACAATTTTATTTTAATATTAATCGATTATTTTATTATTAATAAAAATATAATAATACAAAATAAAGTTTTATTGAAAAAAATAAAATATAAAATTATTTTATTTCTTATTAAAAAAAATATATTTTTATTATTTTTGTTATAATTTGTAAAACGAAATATATTAATTTAATATATAAATCTTATAATATAAAAACAGTTATTATAATTATTATATTTACTTTTTTTAATATAAATATAATTTTAATAAATTTATTAAATATTTATTGATATTTTATAAATTATTTTGTGTATATTTATTAATCGTTAATTAATATATATAAATATGTTTTTTTTTTAATTAAAAAAATTGAAAATATAAATATCGAAAATATATTAAATTTTAAATTGAATAATAAATGTTTTTTAAGAAAAAAAGTAAAGATTTTTGTTTTAATTATTTTTTTGTTTTTATTATTTTTACAAAAAAAAAAAAAAAAAAAAAAAAAAATTT